>CANYLF011729361.1:0-13434 GCA_948193215.1 Bocquillonia castaneifolia | reverse complement strand
GAGGTTGGCCAGTGGACATGAGCATTTGGATAGGCATGTATATGTGTATGCATTGATTTTTAAATTGTTAATTGATAGAAATGTGTAATGAACAAAAGTGAAGTGTTTATATGTATATGTATAAAAGATTTTGAGAATATTTGAATATAGTTGTGATTTTGGTTATTTATAAGTGGATGATGTTTTCAATGTTTCTTGTTTATAAACATTATTGTATTTGAAAGTTTGAAGAGTTTGTTATATAATTCAATAGATTTTGAGTTGGTTTTAAGTACGGTTTTACTGTGGTAAGCCAGAAATACTGTTTTGAAACTGTGTCTTCTGTTCGAAAATTTCGGATTTGTGATTTTTGGCTTACAACGATCGTTGCACTATTCACAACGATCGTTGCAATTTGCAACGAGCTCGTTACTGATTTTCCCACGAGCTCGTGTACCTCTCGGGAAGTTTGGCTGATTTTCGTGTTATTCACAACGATCACTGTTCATTTCACAACGATCGTTGTAAAATTCACAACGATCGTTGCTATTTTTCCCATGATCGTTGCAACCCTACTTTCAGAGAAAAATTTATTTTCGAAGAGAATTTTCAATTGGATTTTAATTTATGATTAGTTACTATGATTATATATATATTAATACGTATTAAATGGTGTTGGATTTGGGCTGTTACACTTATGATATGATTGCCAATCTTAAGGAAATGTTCCAACAACAAGCAAGGCAAGAAAGGTATGATACTACTAAGGCACTGCATTCTTGCAAGATGGCTGAGGGTGCTTTAGTTAGTGCTCATGTACTAAAAATGAAAGGCTATATTGAGCACCTTAATAGGCTTGGATTTCCATTGAGCCAAGAATTAGCAATTGATTTGATCCTGAATTCACTTCTTGATAGTTATGGTGAGTTTGTCATGAACTATAACATGAATGAAATGGACAAATCAATTTCTGAGCTGCATATGATGCTTAAAACTGCTGAGCAGAATATTAAATCTAAGCCTGGCCATGTTCTTATGGTTCAAAAGGGAAAGGGATTCAAGAAAAGGGGAAAAGGAAAGGGCAAAGTCCAATACTTAACCCAAGCCCAGGCTTGAACCTAAGGCTAATGCCCCAAAGGAGGGTGTTTGTTTCTTTTGCAATGAACCTGGTCATTGGAAGAGAAATTGCAACCTGTTTTTGGAGGATCTAAAGAAGAAGAAGAAGACTAGTGAGACTAGTTCTTCAGGTATTTATGTTATACATATTAATTTTTCTCCTTCTAGTTCCTGGGTATTAGATACTAGATGTGGATCTCACATTTGTACAAATGTGCAGGGGCTCAAAAGGAGTAGACAACTGAAGAAGGGTGAAGTTGATCTATGAGTAGGCAATGGAGCAAAAGTTGCTGCTTTAGCTGTAGGAAGTTATGAACTTTCTTTGCCCAGTGGGCTTTTGTAAGTTTTGAACAATTGCTTTTATGTTCCTACAATGTGTAGGAATATTATTTCAGTTTCTTGTTTGGATAATGATGGTTTTTCTTTTATTATTAAGAATAACAATTTCTCCATTTATCATAAAGACATGTTCTATTCAAATGCCAATTTACAAGATGGTCTTTATGTTTTGAATCTTTAAAAGTCCAACAATTCTTATGTCTATAACATAACTACTTAGAAATTTAAGTCCAATGATTTAATTTTAACCTATCTTTGGCATTGTCACCTTGGCCATATAAATGAGAAACACATCTCAAAACTCCTTCAAGATGGATTTTTGAATTCATTTGATTTTGAATCATATGGTATATGCGAATCTTGTCTATTGGGTAAGATGACAAAGGATCCCTTTACTGGACATGGTGAAAGGGCCAATGAATTATTGGGCCTAATACATAGAGATGTATGTGGACCATTAAGTTCAACCACTAGAGGAGGTTACAAGTACTTCATTACATTTACGGATGACTTCAGTAGATATGGTTACGTCTACTTGATGAGACACAAATCTGAATCATCAAGAATTTGATGACCATCTTAGAAGTTGTGGAATCATTTCACAATTAACTCCTCCTAGAACACCACAATGGAATGGTGTGTCTGAGAGGAGGAATAGAACTTTATTAGATATGGTTCAATCTATAATGAGTCCAGCAGATCTTCCATTTACCTTTTGGGGTTATGCACTTGAAACAGTTGCGTTCACACTAAATCGAGTTCATCTAAAGCGGTTGAAAAGACACCATATGAGATGTGGACTGGTAAAAAGCTCAGTTTGTCTTTTCTTAAGATTTGAGGTTGTGAGACTTATGTGAAACGTCAAGTTTCAAATAAGCTAGAGCCCAAGTCTGACAAATGTCTTTTAGTGGGGTATCCTAAAGAGACTAAGGGATACTACTTTTACAATCCCATTGAGAACAAAGTTTTTGTTGCTCGGAAGGGTGTCTTTCTAGAAAGGGGATTTATTTCTAAAGGAACCAGTGGGAGCAAGGTATAACTCGAAGAAATTCAAGAACAAGATAACATTGAATCGCCTGTGCATACTCATAGTCAACAAACTCAACACACAACTCCTGTAGCATAAGAATTACATAGATCTGATAGGATACGTCATGAGCCCGAGAGATATGGATTTCTTATGAATGATAACCATGATGTATTGTTAGTGGATCAAAATGAACCCACTACCTATCAAGAGGCTATGTTAGATCCAGACTCTAAGAAATGGTTGGAGGCCGTAAAGTCTGAAATCCAATCCATGTATGATAATCAGGTATGGATTTTGATTGACCCACCTAAAGGTACAAACACCATTGGGTGCAAATGGGTATTCAAAAAGAAATCTGACATGGATGGCAAAGTGCATACTTACAAAGCAAGGCTAGTTGCAAAAGGCTTCAAACAAACTCATGGTAAAGACTATGATGAAACTTTTTCATCTGTAGCCATGCTTAAGTCTATTTGAATTCTTATTGCCATTACTGCATATCATGACTATGAGATTTGGCAAATGGGTGTTAAAACTGCGTTTCCTAATGGAAACTTACTTGAGGATGTGTACATGACACAACCTGAGGGTTTTGTACAACCTGAGAATTCTAGTGAAGTATGCAAGCTTTAAAGTTCCATTTATGGTTTGAAGCAGGCTTCTCAGAGTTCGAATCTTTCTTTTTATGAATCAGTCAAAGAGTTTGGATTTATCAAAAATAAAGATGAACCTTGTGTTTATAAGAAAGTTAGGGGGAGAGCCATTGTATTTTTAGTCTTATATGTTGATGACATTTTACTCATTGGGAATGATATCCCTACCTTGCAAAATGTCAAGTCTTGGTTAGGAAAGTGTTTCTCAATGAAAGACTTAGGTGAAGCTGCCTATATCTTAGGGTTAAAGATCTATAGAGATAGAAATAAGAGGCTGATTGTTCTAAGTCAAAGTGCTTACATAGACAAAGTACTTAAAAGGTTCAGTATGCAAGATTCCAAGAGAGGATACTTGCCTATGTCTCATGGTATTACTCTTAGCAAATCTCAGTGTCCTAACACTAAAGATGAGCGAGAGCACATAAGTAAGATTCCTTATGCCTCAGCAATAGGATCTATCATTTATGCCATGTTGTGCACTAAACCAGATGTCTCTTACGCTTTAAGCATAACGAGTAGATACCGGTCAGATCCTAGTGAGAGTCACTAGACGACTGTCAAGAACATTCTTAAATATCTGAGAAGATCTAAATATGTGTTCTTGGTGTGTGGCGGATTGGAAGATGATCTGGTTGTAAGTGGTTACACTGATGCAAGCTTTCAATCTGATAAAGATAATTTTTGATCGTAGTTAGGATATGTATTTTGTTTAAATGGTGGTGCTGTTAGCTGGAAAAGTTCAAAGAAAAGCACTGTTACTGATTCTACAACTGAAGCTGAATACATAGCAGCATCTGATGCAGTAAAGGAAGCAGTTTGGATCAAAAAGTTCATGACTGACCTTGGAGTGGTTCCTAGCATAACAAATCCTATTGTTGTTTATTGTGATAATAATGGTGCTATTGCACAAGCAAAGGAACCCAGATCACATCAGCGATCCAAACACATTCTTAGGTGTTATCATCTCACTCTAGAAATCATTGAGAGAGGTGACGTTAAGATATGCAGAGTTCCAACTGATGACAATGTAGTTGATCCATTAACTAAGCCTCTACCACAAGCAAAGCATGATCGTCATGCTAGGTTCATAGGTATTAGATACATTGATGAGTGGGCCTGGTGCAAGTGGGAGATTATTAGTATTAGTGCCCTAGGCCCATTATGTCGACATGGTAGTTTGACTATTTATGAGAATTTATTATTATCATGATTTACATGTTTATTATATAATAATGTCCTCGAATAATATTATTAATTATTCTAAATGTCCCTAATCGGTTATTGTTGTGGGAATAATAATGAATTAAGATTAGTATGAAATTTTATTGGTATTAATGGGATGAATATGTGTATGAGATACAAATCAAATTTATATGTATTTGTTGAGAACAAATATTGGACAGACCCGCCTCGATATTAGTACATGGATCAAAGTCATAAGTTAATCTCTAGTAGTGGTGTCATTAAATCCTTAAACCTGAGATCGTTATAGTTCTCAACAAGAGGAATATTGTGTTTTGACATAATCAAATGTTGTCTTTAACCGGATGATTATAAAGGTTATGCTTGAACATAATAAGAATCATGTAGTGAGATATGAGTGATTAAGATGCAATTTGTCCCTCTTATTATAAGAGAGATATCTCTGGGCCCCTCGACGATTGAGACTAAGAAATGCATGGCCATGCTCAAATGAGTTGATGGAGATCAATATCATTTGTTTAGTCAGTCTAATTGGGTTTCGGGAAATTAAAGATAGAGCGATATAAGGTTGACTTTTTCCATGCCTTATATTCTATCAAGATATCGTGAGACAAAAGGATTATGTCATTAGCTATATTAAGGTTGTCTCGGATCATGCGCTTTTCAGTTAACTTGCGTAGTCATAATGTCATTCTAGGGACCACTTATGACTTGTAGGATAAAAAATGTGATTTAGGCCTACTGCTAGCATTAATTGAACCTATAGGGTCGCACATTAAGAACAAACAATAATGGTTACGGTTTATAACTCTCTGTAGTAATTTAAAATGATGAGATTATCTTAAATTACAAATAATAATTAGTTGTTATTTAGATTTAAATTTAATTTTGAGAAAATTTAAATTCGTAATTTTAATTATAACAAATAATTAATTAGTTATATTTCCTTATTGGATAAGGAAATAATCTGTAAAGGATTTTAATAAGGATTTGGTTAAAAATATAAATTCCTTATTTAATAAGGGCTTGGATTTAAAATTTTATTATTATTAGGAGTTTTAGATAAATAATAATTAGAGTTCATTTTTAACCTAACCCTAGCAAACTTGTATATATACATATATGTATCATACAATATATTATGAAAAAAAGATATAGAGATCTGAAAGTCATCTTTTATTTTAAAAATAAAATAAAGAAACGGAGAGAGAAAAACCCTAATTCATTTTGAGAAAATGATTCTGAACTAGCATTCAACCAAATTGTTCGTTGTTCGTTCGTATGTGGATACTTGTAGAGGGTGGTCGTCTTTCAGAAAGGCAGCACCTTTGAAGATCCGAATAAACCATGACGGAAAACCTGAAGGCTTGACGAATTGATCTAAAAAGGTAATTTTCTTTTTATCCTTCCTTCGTTTTTATAAAATGCATGTGATCCTTAGTGGGTGAAAGGATAAAGAAAATTTAATTTAGCTGCGTTCGTGTTCCAATCTGATTGGAATATTCTACCTGTAACCCAACAACCATTACCAACTAGGAGCAACCATCTTCACTGACCAGGAGCAACTCTAGCAAGGCATTAACACAGCTTGTCTAACGCTCTTCTTAATGCATAATTAATCATCGTAATCTAGAATATGCATTCAAACATTGCATGCTCATATCATATTACATCACAAACTTATGCTAGCCAAGATAGCCAATGATGAGTGGCTGAAATCACTTAGAATCGTAAACCATGCATGACATGCATACGTGTCGCATTCCAATAGGTCAACCAGCACAAGGCCTAAGGAGTCGAGAGCCAGATGAGGCTAAAGCAAAAGAACTTACTCCCACAAGCATGATGGAAACACTAGTCGAATCATACCACTATGACCTCCATAACAGGAGAGGATGGCGACCTAACACATAAAATCTATAGGTCAACAAACATAGATGTTGGAGTAATTGGTCACAAGCTGACATGTGCCTCTAAGGCAACTTGAAGAAATAGAACAACAGAAAACCCGGGGGCTGGTAGAGTACCATTCACATACAAGTCAACGTATCTTCAGACAGAGCAAAACAAAGCCCATAAAACTTGGGGGAAAAATGGGACCTCCTGATCACCAAATTATGATAACATCAGATGAGCGACGTCAACAATGATGCACTTGGTAAGGGATTAGCTTCAAGAAAGAAGATAATCGGTGAGACTGATACTGTAGAGAAATCATAATCTTCTTGCAACTGAGAAGAATGTCAAGGGCAAATGTCAGGGGAAGCAGGTCACCTTCAAAATCAGAATTAATCCAAAAGATAGCAATCCGACTTCATAAAATCAGAATCCGAGGGCAACAAGTCACCTTTAACCAATCCAACGACCTTCAAGGAGATAACAGGTCTTCTTCATCAGTCAATAAATCTGGGGGCAATGAGTCACCACCAAAAAATTCCAAAAACCCTCAAGGGACGACGGGTCACCCTCAAAATATCAAAACAATCTTCAAGAAAAGAATGACTCCATATGACAATAAGTCATCTTTAACTCCAAAATCTTAGCAAGCCGCCTTTAACCATAGAATCTCGGATGACAGCGAGCCGCCTCCAGTAATAGAACCACAGGTGATAGTAAGCCACCTTCAATTTCAGCTAACTTTAGGCAACAGTAAGCCTCCTTCATCCCAAATAAACTCAAAAACACAGTCGACAACAAGCCACCTCCACTGATCCCTTGTGATAACAAATCACCCCTTATCTTGAAGCACAGTTGGCAGTAAGCTAACTACAACAATCCCAGGTGATAACGAGTCACCCCTTATTTTGAAATACAACCGACAGTGAGCCCTCTCTAGTAAATTTAGGTGATAGCAAGTCACCCTTGATTTAGAAATACAACTGTCGGTGAGTCACCCTTGATTCAGAAATACAACTAGCAATGAGCCACCTCAAGCAAACTTAGGTGATAGCAAGTCACCTTTGATTCAAAAATACAAGATTCAGAAATATAACATCCAGTGAACCACCTCCAAGAAACTCAGGTGATAGCGAGTCACCCTTGATTCAAAATACAACCGGCAGCGAGCCCAGCAATCCTAGATGATAGCGAGTCCTCTTTTACTCAAGAGATCTAGTCGGCAGTGAGCCACCTCCAAAACCCCAGGCGACAGCAAGCTACTATCGGCATTAGAATATCATATGACAGTAGGTCACCTTCACCTTTATGAATTCCAGAAGATCTAATGACAGCAAGTCACCTACTACAACTTTAGAATCTGGGGTGACAGTAAGTCGCATTTAACTCCAGATTCCCAAGCAACAACAGACCGCCTCCCACTTCCTAGAATCCCAAGTGATAGCAAGCTGTCACAAATCACATATTCCAAGAGATAGTAGACTGCCCCTCACACTCAGAAATTCTGGAACCACAGTAAACTACCTTCAGCAAACTCTAGGAAAAACTCACTAACTTTATAGGATTTTAGTATCCTAGATCTTTCGGGTGAACCCCAACATCCATCTAGATTACCAGTGATCTAGATTTTATTGTCTAGTCGATCAAGAGTATCCTAGATCTTTCGGGTGAACCCTGACATCCATTTAGATTGCCAATGATCTAGATTTCCTTATCTCGTTGATCGATGGTGTCCTAGATCTTCTAGGTGAACCCTGACGTCCATCTAGGTTGCCAATGATCTAGATTTCCTTATCTAGTAGAACCAGAAGTGTCCTAGACTATCCAAGTAAACCCTGACGTCCATCTAGGTTGCCAATGATCTAGATTTCCTTATCTAGCGGAACCAGAAGTTTCCTAGAGTTTTCGGGTGAACCCTGACATCCATCTCGGTTGCCATTAACCTAGATTCTTTGTATAGTAGAACCAGAAGTGTCCTAGACTTTTTGGTTAAACCCCAACATTCATTTTGGTTCCCAATGATCTAGATTTCCTAATCTAGTGGAACCAAATGTGTCCTAGACTTTTCAGGTAAACCCCAACGTCCATCTAGGTTGCCAATGGTCTAGATTCCTTTGTATATTCGATTGAGAGTATCCTAGGATTTCTGGGTAAATTCCAAAGTCCATCTAGATTGCTAGTGATCTAGATTCCGTTGTCTAGTCAATCAAGAGTATCCTAGAATTTTTGAGTAAATCCTGACGTCCATCTAGATTGCGAGTGATCTAGATTTCCTTATCTAGTCGATCGAGAGTATGCAAGATTTTTTGGGTAAATCCTGACGTCCATCTAGATTGCCAGTGATCTAGATTTCCTTGTCTTGTCGATTAAGAGTATCATAGATTTTTTTGGGTCTAACCCGATGTCTCTTAAGATGCTAAAGTCTTAGGTTCTTAGTCTAGATTGACCTGGCGTGTCCTAGACTTTCTTGAGTCTGACCGACGTCTCCTAAGATGCCAGAGTCTTAGGTTATTAGTCTAGATTGACCTGGCGTGTCCTAGACTTTCTCATGTCTAAACCGACATCTCCTAAGATGCTAGAGTCTTAGGATCTTAGTTTAGATTGAGCAAGTGGGTCCTAGACGTTTTTGGGCCAGTCCGGACAGCCTTGGAAGGAACGTGTTCTAAAATCCTGTCTAGGTGAGCCAAATGTCCTAGACTTGATAGGAGACAGGCTACCTCCCAACACCTAAGCAGAGATTGTTAAATCACTTGGGCAAAGTGCTTTTAGAGGTATCCTCAAACATGTTTGCTTTCTCAATCGCTTATTCATTGAATCATTTCTAAGCTCTAATAAAGTGGGGCAAACTATAGACACTGAATTTTGGGATACTAGATCCTTAGGGCTAAGCCAAGAACTTTGGGGGTGAATTATCTATTTCGGAGGTGTATCCTACACAATTAAATGGCAAAGATAATCCTTTAGACGCCCAAAAATTTGGCTGGACCATCAGACATCCAGCTGAACCATTAAATGACCTAGGCTAGGCCTAAAATTCCAAGGAAAGAAAAGGACTAAGGCCCACTAAGTAAAGGTTTCGTCGAACCTTTGGCATATATTCGGCCGGACCTTTGCCCTAGGCTTATAGGGGTAATCATGATTATTCGCTATAGAGTGGTTATTTGACAATAAAGTTGTAGGCTTACGTGCTCCTACTACTCTGCTCTATAAAAACATTGTATCAACAACTTGTAAGGGAAAGGCATCTGGAACCAACTTGCAAGACAGATTACTTCAACATTAAGTAGAGAAACCCAAGCGAGAGGAAAATGAGAGAAGAGGGATTGCAGCTTTATCGTCTTCGATTCTCTGACAATTCAATAAAATAGTAAAAACTTAATAGTATAACGGCTATAAGGATCATTTTAGCATCCATACATCATAAAATAAGGGTTATGTTGTATCTTTCCACCGAGATTCTAATGTTTTAAGTTTCAGTAACTGTACATGTTCATATATATCTAAGTTCTTTCTATTTCTTCTCTATGCACATGGATCCCTGACGTCAATGTAATGGGTTAAAGGTGCAAGAAATGTAAACTGGAATCCAATGATGAATCCTTAATACAGATGTGACTTGTATCCTCTGAATCCTTAATACAGATGTGACTTGTATCATGTTATTATATTTTAACTATAGGAGAATTCCTAGCTCACTTAGGACTATATTCTTTCCCTGAATGTTTTATATTCAAAAAGGAATGTAATAAACAGGTCATAACTTAGAGAAATAAACACAACCTCGATTCACAGGTCTAGCCAAACCATTACGTGCCAAAGGGACTCATCCGGCCGAACCTTTGATCTTCCAATCGGATGATCAGGGTTTGATTGAATGCCCCACCTGCTTCAATTATTTCTTAAAGTTGGGCCTGGCCCTAGCAGTCATTCGGCCAAATCATTAGTAGAGGTCCAACCGGATCTCTTTGTATGGGCCATGCAATTAATGTGAAAAGGCGACTAAAGCTGTAAGACTGTTTTAAAGCTTTGAGATCAATTAATAAGTCCTCTCCAGGGTTGGTCAGTCGATCGGTAAGGTTTTCTAATCCCATTTAATTTATTGTCAATCGTGTAGAACTAACTATGAAATAAATTAACCAGACATTTAATAAGTAAACTTGGTAAATAGTAGAATAAAAATGGTAGAAAATCATTTCACCTTTCCTTTTTTTAAGGGTGTATGTATACTCCTGTCATTTTACATTTTGGGTAAATAATAAATTAATTAATGTGCAAATATTAACTCGTAAATATATGTAAAATATATTAGAAACTGACTGTGGATGTTATCCATGTAAATAAATAAGGAAATAACCCACTCGACTAATCATCATTAAAATAAGTAGCAACCCACCAATGTAGCAAACAACACTTAATCAATCAAGGTTAATTATATCAGACTTAATGCATAAATATAACCAGTTAGAAACAATATTAGGCACACCCATTCATTGCATACTACTTTCCAGGTGTTTATCACTTTATATTGTTTGTCTATGTAGGAAATAATGGCCTCATTACTTAATTAAATGGGAAATTGCCTCGAGTATGGATGACTCATTTTGAACCTAGAAATTATCTGGAGTGATGAAAATTGGGGATTCCTAAAGATTCTACCTGTTTGTTAATCACTAAGTGATCCCGGTGCAATTCGGGTGGCGACTCCATAACTGTTTTCATAAAATCCTAAAAGTCCATCTACTAAGTCCGTCGCCATTGCCATTAGACACCAATTGAAGGGCATCTCCTAGGCGCTCTATCCACAAATGCCTTAAATAAATGCTAGATTATTTGATCAATTTAAATAAATTAACATAATAAATAAATAGATTAAAATTGGTGGAAAATCATTTCCCCTTTCCTTTCTCTAAGGGTGTACTTATATTCCGACCATTTTATTATTTTGGGTAACAAATAATTAATGTGCAAACATTAATCTATAAATAATATGAAATGTAAATAGAAACTGACTATGGATGTTCTGCAAGTAAATTGGTAAGGAAATAGTCAATTTCATTAAATACCATTAAAATAAATAGAAAACCACCAATCATAGAAAACAACACTCAATCTGAATAGGGCAAATCAAGCATATCCAAAAGCAGAGAAATAGAACAGGCTAGAAATAATGTTAGAGATGATCATTCATCCTTTATTAGTGCCATATTTATTTTCTGGGTGATTTATAGCTTTAAAATTGTTTATCCTTGATGGGAAATAATAACCTTTTTAGTTAATTAAATGGGAAATTTTCTTATTATAGGATACTTATTCTGAAGCCAGAAATCATCTGAAGTGATGACAGATAGGTACTCCATAGGAATCGACCTATTTTGTTCATCGCTAGGTGACCCCGATGCAATTTGGGTGGTGACTCCACATTTTTTGAACTAAAATCCATGCATGCATGTGGACAGAGGGCCCGGGACCTGCCCGTCGGTTGGTGTCCAATGGCAATGGCGACGGACTCACTAGATGGATTTTTAGAATTTTATCAAAACAATTATGGAGTCCCTACCCGAATTGCATCAGGATCACCTAGTGATTAACAAATAGATTCCTCAACAATCCTCATTCATCATCACACCAGATGATTTTTGGGTTCAGAATGCATCCTACATTCTTGGGGAAATTTCCTATTTAATCAAGTAATGAGGTCATTATTTCCTACCTGAGATAAATAATATAAAGCGATAAATCACCCGAAAAGTAGGATGCGATGAATGGGCACGCCTAATATTGTTTCTAATAGATTTTTTCATTGCATTAAGTCTATTGTAGTTAACCCTGATTGATTAAGTGCTGATTGCCGTATTGGTGGGTTACTACTTATTTTAATAATGGTTAGCCGAGTGGATTATTGTCTTGTTCATTTACATGCATAGCAACCACAGTCAGTTTCTATGTATTTTTACATTTATTAATAGGTTAAAATTTGCACATTAATTTATGTAACATTTACTCGAAATATTAGGATGGCAGGAATATACATACACCTAGGATGGCCGGAATATGCATACACTCTTAAAGAAAGGAAAGGTGAAATGAGTTTCTACCATTTTGTTAAACTTATTGCCGGGTTTTATTTATTATAAATGTTTGACTAATTATTTAGCATGTAATTCTAGGTGATTGCATAAATGTAAATAGGGTAAGAAATGGTACCGATGAATAGACTAATCTCGGAGAGGATTAATCTATCGACCTTATAACTTCAACCAGTCAATCCACCCTGGTTTTTCAAGCCGATTCTTTACATGTTTATTACATGCCTTTTGTGTAACGACCCGAATCTAACACCATATAATACTTATTAATATATATAATGATAGTAATTAATCATAAATTAAAATTCAATTAAAAATTCCCTTCGAAAATAAATTTTTCTCTGAAAATAGGGTTGAAACGATCGTTGTGAATAGTGCAACGATCGTTGTCAATTGTGCAACGATCGTTGTAGATGAACAGTGATCATTGTAAAATACACGAAAATCATCCAAAAATCCAGTAAGGTACATGAGCCCGTTGCAAATCAGCAACGATCGTGGTGAAAATAGCAACGATCGTTGTAAGCCAAAAATCACCAATCCGAAATATTTTTCCAAAATTCGCAGTTCTAAAACAGAATTTCTGGCTTACCTCTGTAAAGCCGTACTTAAACCAGCTTAAAATCAATTGATATATATATAACAAACTCTTCAATCATAAAAATACAATAATATTTATAAACAAAGAATGTTGAAAACATCATCAACATATATTTAACCAAAACCAACTTTATTCATATATTTACTCAAATCTTTTACAATTGTTTATCAAATAACAACTAATAAGCCAAATGCATACGTATATAAATGCATAACCAAATGCATCAAATGTTCGTTATCCACTGGCCAACTTGAACTTCTACTGAAATGCACGTAGACTTCTATCTTGAACCTTAAAAATATGCCAAGGGGTGAGCTGGCAACTCAATAAGCATTTAATCAACTAATCTAGTATATATTAAGCCAAAACCACTCAATACACATAAACATCACATATAAGCATACTATCCAAAACCAAATCATTTTCACAACCATAAGCCAATCTCAAAACATAACAATCACAACAAATCAAGCTCGGATGACTCATCCTCACATTTCCTCACATTTCATTTCTTTTTCTCATATCATTTCA
>CANYLF011728557.1:0-15705 GCA_948193215.1 Bocquillonia castaneifolia | reverse complement strand
TTAAACTTCCATAAACCTTATTACTCACAATTATCATTCCACCAATTAATATTATGCAATGTATTACATACAATTATGGTGCAAATGTCATGATATGATTAAGGTTTATTTTCCCTAATTTAGAAACTAGGCCGTGACAATCAGGCCCCAACCAAACTTCCAACTGGATCGGACCGGTCCTGTTCGAACGGGAAGACTAAAACTTTTTGGGAGTTTTTTTGGGCATTCCAAGGGGTTTTTGAGGCATTTTTGGGACCCTTGGAGTGAAAAAAATACATATACAAGTCTAGAAACATTAAAAAGGGGGGGGGGGGGGGGGGGGACATAGAATTAACTTGAGAAAAACACAAAAACATCTTTCGGTTTTCTTTGGTTTTTGGATCAAATCAAGGTGTTCTTGAAGGTTTTGGAGATTGAAGGCCTGATTATCATCTCTAAGACTAAGTGTTACTTTTCTTATTTCTTTAATTTAGTTTGTTATTTATTTTTGATGTTTATTTTGATGAATTATATCATGTTGTGGAACTAAAACCCCAACTAGAGGGATTTATGTAATCTAGTTGGGGTAAACTTATTTCCTATGGTTTGATTGACTATTTTTATATAGTTATCATTGGGTTTTCATTCAATTTAATTTTCAAGCACCTAATTTACATATTTCTTGATTGGCCACCATGAATTATGTGTTTTAGGATTGATAATTGATCGATAGATTGTTGTTAATCCGGATTTGGGAATTAAGCTTGTCTAGAGTTAATACGGAAACGACAATTGACCTATGCTTGATTTGGAGACTTTGCTTAATGGGTTTGATTATTTAGTTGGATTGCATCAAGATACTGCATTGTCGGTTTAATTAAACATGTTTTTCTGCTTCGATGGAGGATTAAAACAATTTAGAAAAGTTTTGATAGAATGAACCCGAACCAGGAAATTTGATTACCCCGTTAGATTATTTCATGAATTCTAGTGTTTTTCTTCTTGAGTTTATTTAACAATTCTCATTTTAAATTTGGTTTACTTTTTATTGCAATTTCATTTCTCAAGTTTTAATTTAGTTGATCATTTTAATTGCATTGCTTAATTTAATTTGCTTTTAAATAAAATTGGTTTCAAGATTTCAACAATCAATAAAGGGTATTTGTTTTACTTTTATGCAATTTGTGCCTATAATAGAAAAATTAATTTAAACGCTTGTCCCTGAGGATCGACCTCGTATCCCTAGTATTACTACTACGATAATCCATACACTTGTGGATCGTCGTCAAGTTTTTGGCGCCGTTGCCGAGGATGGCAGACTTAAATTGTTTTTCGATTATGTGATTGTATATATATTTTTGTTATTTATTATTTGAGTTCTTTTTTGAGTTTAGTTATTTGTGATTTGTCTTTGATATTTGTTAAGTGTTTTTGTTAGTGTTTGTTAATTGTGTTTATTTTCTTATTATTTTCTCTTGTTTAAGTCCTGTTTATTTGCTTTTCTTGGTTAATTCGTTGTGTTTGAGTTAGTGAAAGTATTGCTATGTTTTTATTAAAGTTGTTATTTCATTTTTGTTTATTGTTGGTTTGTTATTGGTGTTTTAGGTAGTGTATGCAAACTCGGAGATCTACTAGTTTTGACTCTTCTAAGTTAGAACCATTTAACCTAGAAATCAAACAAACTTGTCGTTCAAATTGTGCTAACTCTCATTGACAAAGATTCACTTACAGCTCCCGCAAGTGCACGTGGTCTATCATAGTAATAAACTCGGAGTATGAGGTCGAATCCACAAGGACAATCGTTTTAACTACTTTTTGATTAAGTTCAGAAACAAAACAATCAAAAATAAAATGAATAACCTTAATTTGATTTTGAAATAATTTTAAAAACTAAATTAACAAGAAAATAAATTAACAATTAAAAAGCAATTAATTCGATAAATAACCATAATAAAATAAACACTAGAGTTCAGGATTTCATCTAGAAGGGTAATTCAATTATCAATCAAATTCATTTAAGCAAGACTTTACGAAAATATTTTAATCCTTTCCCAAGGAAGAAAAACGTATTCAATTGAACCAGCTATGCTACTCTTTCGATGCACACAGATTAAAAACAATCGAACCCATTAAGCAAAATCTTTAAATCAAGTTTAGGTTAATTGTCGTTTCCGTATGAACGTCTAAACAAGTTCAATTTCCAAATCCGGTTTATTTTAACCCATCCATTAAACGATAAACCTAACAAACATACGTCTAGGTGATCAGTCAAGAAATATGTGCATTAAGCTCTTGGAAATCAATTTAAATGAAGAAAACAAGAAAAACTATATTAAAATAGTTAATCAAAACATTAATACTCAAATTACCCCCTACTAGATTACATCCATACCTCTAGTAGGAGAATTAGTTCCAAAATATAATAAAAACAAACACACAAACAATAATAACAAACATAAACATAATTAAAAGATAGATAGATTTAAGAAAAGGAAAACTTAGTATTGGGAAGAAGAAAATCAATCTTTAATCTTCATAAATCTTTGTAAACCAATCTTTAATCCATGAACAATGGTGTTTTTCTAAGGTTTTTAATGTTTTCTAAGTAAAATAAAATAAACCAAAGTTGTGGCTAAGGGTTATGGGGGTTGTATATATAGTGTTTCTCCAAAAATACCCTAAAAAACCCTAAAAATCACTAAAAGTCAGCCAAACAGCATTTTTTCCTGTCCAAAATGGACCAAGGGGTCTGCTCCATTCCTGGTCCAGTTTAGTACTGTTTCTCTTGGGTAAACCTTGCCAATTTTTGGCTCCAGCGATTCAGCAGATGGCTTAACTTGCGAAGGGCATATCTTTGTCGTCTGAACTCTAAATTGAGAAATTCTTTAGCCTAAACTCAAGTTCAAGAAGTTACATTTAATTTCTATGTTTTAGGATTTCTCTAATTAGATCGTCTTCATACCCAAAAAGCCCTTGAGATTTCAGTGCTACATCTGAGATAGCTTTCGGAGTACTTCCTGGAGTTTAGCTTGCATCTCCTTCGTTCTAGGACCAATTGAGATGATTCTTTTTGCAAATGAAAGTAAATTAAATCCATTTATGATCTGGAGCTTTTCAACACAAAACACATTCCACATCAAATGCTCCAAGCTCCCAAAGTTGGTTGATTTGTAAAACCGCAAACTAGCTCCTTTATGCTCTAAACCTCAAGTGTTGCCTTTAGCTTCTAAACTCCTAAAGCTCCATACCTATAATGATTTCACACCAAAACAAGTATAAATCACCTTTAAAATATAATAACCATGAATAAATTAGATTGACACTTATATAATGCAAAGATAAGGGAATTACACGATTTATGATCTAAATGAACTCAAATTCTACTAATATTGTAAGTTAACAATAAATAACAAATTAAATGCTAAAAACCACCCAAATGTATAAGGAATGGAATTAAAAACCACTAAAACATATAGAATACAACCCGGTTATCATTCACCACTGAAAACATCTCAACTAGTGGACCTAGACTTGGTGATCCACTATCTGGCATGCCACGAGATTTTAATCCACCAGAAGGATTTATGGAAGAGGTCGATGACAATGGCAACCCAATCAACAATGATGACAACAACATCAACAATCCAGTTAACAATGATGGTGCTAACAACAACAATGCTTGAAACAATGATGCTCTTAACCAACCAATTGGTGTAGTTATTAACCCACGTCGTCCTCTTGTGAATGCTCAATTGCAACTTGGGTATGTTCTGCCACAAGGGCATCCATGACAGCCACCTCAAGGGAATGGTGATAATAGGGACTATCTTCGTAATATTCAACACCTCGTTATCAGTGCATCCCCCTCTTGCATTATTCTGAGTGCTACTGTAAGGAATTATGACCTGAAAACTCTTCAATTCAACATGATTTCGTATTTCCATGGTTTTCCATCTGAAGATGCATTGGCTTTCATGAGGGAATTTTGTAGTGTCATTGCTACTTTTCCTTTGAATGGTGTTCCAGAACTTGAGTTACACATGCGATGCATCCCGCTTGCATTGAAGGATAGAGCCAAGACTTAACTCATGAACTTACCTAAAGGTTCTTTGCGAACTTGGGATGATATCTATAATAAATTCATCACCAAGTACTACTCATAAGGCAAGACTACTGAGTTACGAACCAAGATCAGTACTTTTTTATCAAAATGATGGTGAACTTTTCCATGAAGCAAGGGATAGATTCCAAGGCTATCTCACTCAATGCCTACATCATCAATATCCCACTAATTTGTTAGTGACATTCTTCTATGAAGGGTTGAGTAATAATGGGCAGAATTTGGTGGATACTCATATTGGTATTGGAATGGGTGAGAATACTTCTGAGGAGATATGGGACTTTTTTGAGACGTTTGCTACCAATTCTCAAATGAAGGTGGGCAGGAATAGGAGGAACTGTTCGGGTGAATAATCATCGTCTGAGATTTTTAATCATGTTGCCGATCTTACTAAGCAAGTGAAGATGTTGTTGGCTAGGGAGTCAAGTCATTCTAATCCTCCTACAAATGAAGCTTGCTATTTTTGTGGTCAATTTGGACACCCTTCTGCAAACTCCACTAATGATGGTACTCATAATGTGGAAGAGGCTAATTATATGGGCCGTTATGGTAATCGCCAACCCCAGAATGACCCTTACTCCAGCACTTATAATCTGGATTGGTGTAACCATCCAAATTTTGCTTGGAGGGATCCAAATCAATAAAGTTAACCCCGACAAAGAGCTCCTGGCTTTCCACCATGTCAACCATATCAATAATCTCAACATCAACAACCTCCACAAGTGTAACAACCACCTCAAGTTCAACAACCCTTTCAACAACAAGCCAAGCCATCTTTTAAAGATATGATGCTTAAATACATGGCCAATCAAGAGGCCATTATCAAGCAACAAGGGACTGCAATTCAAAATCTTGAGAAGCAGATTGGGCAACTTGCCAAGCAACTTCAAGAAAGACCTAAAGGCTTTTTACCAAGCAACACGGTTACCAATCCAAATGCAACCACAATAGCTATTGAATTACGAAGTGGTAAGGTGTTAGAGGAACCATAAGTGACAAGGAAAGACAAGGGAGTGAAGATTCAAGAACAAGCACTTGATCAAGGTGAAAAAGGCAAGGATAATGAGAAAGAAGTCGATCAAAGCAAAAAGCAATGAGAGCAAATTAAGCAGCCTAAGGTGGAGGAAGCATCTGTCAATCCTATTCTTCCACTGGTTCCTTTTCCACAAAGATTGAAGAAGAGGAATGATGAGGAAAATTTCAACAGGTTTTTGAAAATATTCAAGAAGATTCAAATCAGCATTCTATTCACCGAAGCCATTGCTCAAATCCCCTTATATGCTAAATATTTGAAGGAAATTGTTAGTAGGAAGAGGAAGATGGAGGAAAATGCTACCATAGCTTTGACTGAAGAGTATAGTGCCATCCTTCAAAATCATTCCAAGTTGCTAACAAAGATGAAAGACCCAGGGAGTTTTACAATTTCATGTAATATTGGTCCTTTCACTATTGATAAATGTTTGTGTGATTTGGGTGGTGGCATTAATTTAATGCCTTTGTCTTTATTTTGGACTTTGGAGATTGGTGACTTGAAGCCAACTTGGGTTTCATTGCAGTTGGCTGATCGCTCAGTGAAGTATCCTGAAGGAATCATCGAGCATGTCTTGGTGAAAGTCGGTATGTTTTATTTTCCTGTTGATTTCTTTGTGATGGAAATGGGTGAAAACATAGATGTGCCTATTATTTTAGTCACCAATCTCCAAAGCTGGACTAATGCCTCGAATGTCACCTAAACATAATGCTGGTGCTTTGATTGATGTGAAAAATGGTAAATTGACCTTGCAATTAGGAAATGATAAGGAAGAATTTGATGTTTTAAAGGCTATTAGACATTTTGATTTTGTAGAAGATTTGGATAGATGTTTCATGATTGATGTGATTGATCCTTTGTCTGAATGCAATGTGCTAAAGAGATATCCAATGATAGCTTAGAAACTTGTTTACAGTTGAGTTCTGATTTATAGGTTGATGATGATGAGCTTAAGGCTCAAGTTTGGCATTTAGAAGGTAGAGGTCACTACTAAAAATGTGCGTTTTAGTGACTAAACTTAGCGACTAAATTATGTAGTCGCTAAATAGCGATAAAAAATTGACTAAATAATGACTAATTAAGGGGAGATAACATTTATTAATATTGTGACTAAACAGAGACTAAAAAATGACTAATTTTGGCGACTAAAACTATTTAGTCGCTATTTAGTCTCTAAAAAAGGTGCCACTTCGCGCCATAATATTGACGACTAAACGGAGACTAATTAGCGACTAAAATTTTAGTCGCTAAGTGGAAATAATAATTGATAAATTAGAAAGTATAGCGACTAATTGTTGACTCTGATTTAGTTGCGAATTAGTCGCATTTCTTTGCCTGCCACGTCATTAAAAAAGCATAGCGACTAAAGGCTTTTAGTCACTATATTTTGGGAATTAAAACCGCGAGCCTCTTCCCCTTCCCTTTCTTTTCCTTCTCTTTTTCTTCTTCCCTCTCTTCGATCTGCTCCTCCCCACCTGCAAAAAAAATAAAATAAAAATAAACAAGAAAACAAAGAATAAATTAGGTAAAATTAAGAAATAACTAGCAATAGTTAATTAATTGGTTAGTTAAAGTTAGGGTTTGTAAGAATTTAAAAGGACAAATTAATTGGTTTATACCTTTGCTGTTGCTGTGAAGGTTGTGGAGTCGTCGCTGTGAACTAGGTACTACCTGAAGTGTCGACGGCTGGTGATCAGTCCAGGTAAGAATTTTTGTTTTTTTTTTAATTTTTTTGTGTAAAAAGTGGGTAAAAAATGATAAAAATTGAAAATAATGTAGTTAATTATTTGGGTGCTTGGGAAATATGTTAGATGTTTAGTTTGTTTATAATGTGATTATTTTTTTAGGTTTTTTTGTAATTTTTTACATTTTTTTTTTTTTGTTTTTTTTTTTTTTTTTTTTTTTTTTTTTTTTTTTTTTTTGCGGGTGGGGAGGAGCAGATCGAAGAGAGGGAAGAAGAAGAAGAGAAGGAAAAGAGAGGGAAGGGGAAAAGGCTCGCGGTTTTAATTCCCAAAATATAGCGACTAAAAGCCTTTAGTCGCTATTTAGTCGCTATGCTTTTTTAATGACGTGGCAAGCAAAGAAACGCTACTAATTTGTGACTAAATCAGAGTCAACAATTAATCGCTACACTTTCTAATTTATCAATTATTATTTCCACTTTGCGACTAAAATTTTAGTCGCTAATTAGTTTCCGTTTAGTCGTCAATATTATGGCGCCAAGTGGCGCCTTTTTAGAGTCTAAATAGTTTTAGTTTCCAAAATTAGTAGCCTTTTAGTCTCTGTTTAGTCGTAATATGAATAAATGTTATCTCCCCTTAATTAGTCATTATTTAGTCGGTTTTTTGTCGCTATTTAGCGACTCAATAATTTAGTCGCTAAGTTTAGTCGCTAAAACGCTCATTAGTGATGGTTATAAATGTAAAAATTGGGTTTTTGTTTTTATACTGTTGTTGCTAATTCTCTCATGGACCATGTACATATAATGAATTTAGGGAATGTTAACTGTTCGATGAAATGCCTAATGTGGGCATGATTGTCCACATAATGTGTGTGAATCAATACGTGTATAATCAAAGTAAATGAATAAGGTAATAAGAATGCAATATTCAAATTTCAATTATATTCAAAGAGCTCACGTTAACATATAAAAGCATACATACACATTTAAAAACAGCAGAACACACACATAAGGAAGTGTTGTTTCTTGGAACATTGTTATTGTTGGATACGTCGAGGAGATTGTAGAAATTGGTTCTGTAATATGCAAATTGAAGGTTTTAAGCTTAATGCTTTTACAATTAGGAGCCTTTAATTTTGTATGAGGATGATAAGGGGACCACAGAACAAAACTAGTCTTAATTCTATGTTTAACATCAATGGTGCTAAGGTAAAAAATAAATTATGAACTTTGCAAATTAGACCGTTCTTTGATTATTTTTTTTTGAACTAAATCCTTCTTTGATTGGTTAGTTTGCGT
The DNA here is from genome assembly GCA_948193215.1 of Bocquillonia castaneifolia. NCBI lineage: Eukaryota > Viridiplantae > Streptophyta > Magnoliopsida > Malpighiales > Euphorbiaceae > Bocquillonia > Bocquillonia castaneifolia. Next base: position 7,596 of record CANYLF011728557.1, on the reverse strand, counting down.
TGAGATATCAATTTTTTATTAGAAAGAATAAACTTTATCCAAAAGGAACGACAGATGAAAAGAAACTTGAAATTTTCAAGAAGAAAGTGCAGTATACGTCATCTATTCTCTCATCTTTTTATTTTCTCTAATTTTTATTTATTCTCAAACAAATGACGTTTTGTTTTCTGTCAAACCAGGGGCTTATTTGTGAAGGAAAAGTATAAAGTATGATGTATTTGTTCCAAAAGAAAAATTAGTGGCTAAATTACACTTCGACTACGTTAGTGGCGTTTTTATACTTTTTCCCTAATTTGTTTGATATAATAAAATTAAACCATAGTATCTGATAGGAATGTTTAAACCATGGTACACCTGGTAATTTTTGACACGACATGATTAAATGATATGACACGACACGGAGTTAAACGGATTTGTGTTTAGTATAAACGTGTTCGGGTCATAAACAGATCAACCCGTTTATGACACGATTATTTTCGTGTCTAAACATATAAAACACGCGTAACCCTTTTAGACACGATTAAACACAATTAATTAAATGGGTTACCATGTAACCCGTTTAACACGACCCATATAAACATGTTAAGACCCATTTAAATAATTTATTTACCCTTTTAACCCTTAATGTATAAAATATATAAAATTAATTTTTATGTAAATAAATTTGATATTGAAGGTTAGAAATGTAAATATACCTCAAAAGTTAAAATAAACTAAAAACCCTAGCTTCTTTACCCAAGTACCCACTACCCAACTTAACCAAATAACCTTCTCTCAATTTCCGCCGCTCTCTGCCTCTCTCACTTCTCAGTCTCTCTATCTTTTTTTTTCTTTTTTTTTTTACCTAACCTTTGGTCCTTCTCTTATGTGCACCAGCCACCAGTCCACCAGTCACTACAAAGCTTTGTTTTCATCGAAAGGCTCTACCTCTTCTTGATCGTAAGGCTAGGGTTCGAGCAATTAAATGTTAGGCTTCTACTAATAATGGTAAGAACCATACAAGTCTCTTCTTGATACCATGTTGCTAATGATTTAAGTTCTCCATTATTATTATTATTATTAACATTAACATTTTCACATGTTTAGTGAGGTCAGCAACATGGTTAAGAACTTCAAAAGATGAGTGGTCATTAAAACGATTCCTCTTATTTATGCCGGCCTTCATTTGAGAGTTAGTAGCAAGCATCTCAAAGATATCCCACATCTCCTCTGATATTTTCTCACCCATACCGATTCCAACATGAGTGTCTAACAAGTTCTGCCCATTGTTACATAACCCCTCATAGAAGAATGTCACCAAGAGATTAGTGGGGTATTGATGATGTGGACATTGAGTAAGATAGCCTTGAAATCTATCCCAAGCTTCATGGAAAAGTTCACCATCATTTTGACAAAAAGCGCTGATCTTGGTTTGCAACTCCGTAGTCTTGCATTGTGAATAATATTTGGTGATGAACTTGTTGTAGATATCTTCCCAAGTTCACATTGAACCTTCAGGCAAGTTCATGAACCAAGTTTTGGCTCTATCTTTCAATACAAGAGGAATGCATCGCATTCGTAATTCAAGTTCAGGAACACCATTCAATGGAAAAGTTGTAATGACTCTACAAAATTCCCTCATGAAAGCTAATGCATCTTCAGATAGCAAACCATGGAAGTGTGGAATCATATTAAAATGGAAAGTCTTCAAGTCATAATTCCTTGCAGCAGCACTCAGAACAATGCAAGAGGGAGATGCACTGATAACAGGGCGTTGAATATCGCGAAGATAGGCCCTATTATCGCCATTCCCTTGTAGTGGATGTCGTGGGTGCCCTTGTGGTGGAACATATCTATGTTGTCGTCCCACTTGTGGTGGATGTTGTTGAACATTAACCAAAGGAAGTAGTTGATTAAAAGCTCCATTTCTTGGTGGGTTAGCACCTCCATTGTTTCCTCCATTGCCACCATTATTGCCATTGTTGTCAACTACATCATCATTGTCGTCTTCAATGACATCTTCACCATGTCTGTCAGGAGGAACAAAGTTGCATGGTAGCCTAAATCGCGAATCACTAGGTTCTGTTCCACTGAATGTCATGTCTCTAGCTTGCATTTGTTGACGAGAAATGGAAAGATTTGATCAACAAGTTCGTTCTATCTCTGGATTCAATGCTTTTAACTTGGAAGAATCAATGCCCTTGGATTGGTTTCAAGTTAACATGCATTACCTATAAGCATAAAAGCGAACCCAAATCAACAGTAACGAAATAACAACTAACACAATACGTAACAATAAATTCACAATCATAATACTAAAAATTAGCAAAAGAAAAAAAATAAGTTTTAACACAAAAGACAAAACAAAAGAAAACAGACAAAACAAATAAACACAAGTAAAACAAACACAAACAATTAACCAAAAACAAAAACAAAACAATTAACAAGTAAAATAAATAAAAGCACGTAATTGAAAAATAATTAATTCCGTTGTCCCCGGCAACGGCGCCAAACACTTGATAACTTCCGCAAGTGTACGGAATAGTTGTAGTAATAAACTCGGAGTACGAGGTCAATCCATAGGGACAAAACGTATAAAACCAAATTTTCGATTAAAAATACAAAGTGCAAGAAAATTAAAATGAATACCCTTAGTTTGATTTTTGAAATAATTGAAAACTAATTAATAAATTAAATTAAATTCAAATGACTAAATTAAAACAAGAAAATTAATTAAAGAAATAAATTAAAGCTAAAAACAATTTAATTCGGTAAATAAACTCAATGAAAACAAACACTAGAGCTCAAGATTTCATCTAGAGGAGTAATTCAATTACTAATATAGCAATTCATTTAAGCTAGATTTTTCAAAAATATTTTAATCATTTCCCAAGGCAGAAAAACATGTTTAATTGAACCAGTTATGCTGCTCTTTCGATGCACACAAATTAAAAATAACTAAACCCATTAAGTAAAATCTTTAAATTAAGTTTAGGTTAATTGTCATTTCCGTATTAACGTCTAAACAAGTTTAATTCCCAAAGCCAGTTTATTTCAATCCATCCATTGAACCATAAACCTAACAAATATAATTCTAAGTGGCCAATCAAGAAATATATTAATAAAGCTCTTGGAAATTAATTTAAATGAATAAAACAAGAACAACTATAATTAAATAGTTAATCAAAACATTAATAATTAAATTACCTCCTATTAGATTACATCCTTCACTCTACTAGGAAAATTAGTTACAAAACATTGTAAAAATACGCAAAACAATAAAGAAATAATAACTAAACATAATTGAATAACAATAAGAAACAAGGAAGAATAAAACTTAATCTTGGAAGCTTGAATCAATCCTCAATCTTCAAAAACCTTCTCAATCTCCTTGAATCTCTAAGTGTTCTCAACTAAAAATAATGTTAATAGATGATGCGGCAACTAATTATAATGTTCTATTTATAGTTTAACATTTTAAAACCCTAAAAATACCCAAAAGAATCAAAGAAATCACCCAAAACTGGATCTAACCATCCAAACCACATGAAAACGTAGCCAGACCAGATGGTCCGGTCTGCCATCCGGTCTGCAAATAACCTACTGCGCAAAACCAAAAATTGGAGCCCAAAATCCACGTAGACGGGACCAGCAGGTCTGGCATCCGGTCTGAGATTCGGTCTACCCAAAACTTGTTGTCCAACTTCCAAAATTGACCCGAATTCATCCCGAATAAATCTCTTTCGTAATTAATATTGCAAATCACAAAATACCAACAAAATAAGTGCTATAATGACTTAAACAATGGAGAAATCAAACCAAATTCTAATGATTTACATAGAATAAAAACCAATTATCATAGAATAAAAACCAATTATCAATAGTAGCTTTTTATAAAATAAAAAAGGCCTAATCATTAAAAAAAATAAAACCTTTTCAGTTTTTTTCAATTATAGGCAAACCTTTTAATTTTTTCAATCATGGTCAAGCCTTTTAGTTTGATTAATTCAAATCTATCCCAATTTTCAAAATTGATTTAATTATAATGTCTTAACTTATATAACAACCTAATTGAATCCAAATTAATGGTTCTTATTGCTTCATACTTATAAATAAAAGGTAAGGTGGTATAAAAAAAATAATATTTTTATACACTTTGATTATTTAAAGGTAATTTATTAATTTCTTTTCAAAAATAATTATTAAAATTATTTTTTTTAACTTTTAGCCCTAATCACAACCATTAACCAACAAAATAAAATAAATAAATTGTTAAATTAATATAATATAGTTTTTACATAATCACAATTTAATCAATTTGAATCGATTTTGAAATATGGGATAGAATTGAAATCAAACCACAAGGTTTGATTATAATTGACAAAATTAAAAGATTTGGATATAATTGAAAAAAATCGAAAAGGTTTGAATTTTTTTGGCAAAAGGTACAGATACACCCTTATACTATTATTCAAAATAAAAAAACAATCTCATTCTATTATTTTAGACATATTAACTCATTCCTTTTTTTTTTATATAACTTTAGGGGTTAATATGTTTAAAATGATAGAATGAGAATGTATTTGTACTTTTACTAATAGTTTAAGGGTGTATCTGTACCTTTTGCCAATTTTTTTCAACATTAGGCCAATAAAAAAAATGCCAATGATTTCCTTATGGGTGTGCCATTATGCAAAAGGATAGTTAATTTAGAAAGGAGTTGTGTAATCTTGGTGAGCTAACGTTATAAAATGAAGTTCCGGTTTAATAACTGTTGAACCGGCGGTATCTGCCAGAGCAGCATTTGTTATTCTTCCTGCTGAAAAGTGGCGAAAATTGCCTCAATTTTAGCACCAAAGCTGCCTCACATAATTGTTGAAGACAAATTAATTTCACTTTTACATTCATGTAAGACCCTGAACCACCTTCACCAAATCCAATCCCACATTATCACCCACGGCTTTCAATTCAATGGCTATATCACTCCGAAGATTATCACTTGCTGTGCTTTACTTAAGAGGATGGACTATGCCCGCCAACTGTTCGACCAAATTCCTCAACCAAATGTCCCTACTTGGAATACTATGTTCAAAGGGTATTCTCAATGCGATTTTCATAGGGAAGTTATTTTTTTGTTTAGACATATGAGAAGCATGGATATTATGCCTAACTGCTTTACTTTTCCCATTATTATTAAGTCTTGTATAAAGATGAATGCTTTTAAAGAAGGAGAAGAATTGCATGGTTTTGTGATAAAGAGTGGTTTTAGAGCCAACCCTTTTGTGGGTACATTGTTAATTGATTTGTATTCTATTGGAAGAGTGATAGAAGCTGCTTATAGAGTGTTTGGTGAGATGGTAGAGAGAAATGTGGTTGCTTGGACATCAATGATTAGAGGATTTATTTATTGTAATGATATAGAAGCTGCACGTCGCCTTTTTGATTTAGCTCCAGAACGAGATGTAGTTTTATGGAATATCTTGATTTCTGGTTATATTGAGATGGGTGATATGGTAAGAGCACGAGAGCTTTTCAATAAGATGCCAAACAAGGATGTTATGTCTTGGAACACCATTTTGAATGGTTATGCTAATAATGGTGATATTGTCGCTTGTGAAAGATTGTTTGAAGAGATGCGTGAAAGGAATGTCTTTTCGTGGAACGGATTAATTGGGGGTTATGCACATAATGGTCGGTTTTTTGAAGTACTGAGTTCTTTTAAGAGAATGTTAGTTGATGGTAATGTAGTTCCTAACGATGCCACCCTTGTGACTGTGTTGTCTGCATGTGCAAGATTAGGTGCTCTTGATTTGGGCAAGTGGGCTCATGTGTATGCTCAAAGTAATGGATATAAAGAAAATTTATATGTTGGGAATGCATTGATTGACATGTATGCAAAATGTGGAAGCCTAGAAAATGCAATTGATGTATTTAAAAATATGGTCAGCAAAGATTTGATTAGCTGGAATACTTTGATTAGTGGTTTAGCAGTGCATGGCCGTGGGGCGGATGCATTATGTTTGTTTTCTCAAATGAAAAATGCTAGAGAGGAGCCAGATGGAATCACCTTCTTAGGTGTTTTGTGTGCTTGCTCACATATGGGTTTAGTTGATGATGGCTTTTCATATTTCAAATCAATGATTGATGATTATTCAATTGTGCCTCAAATAGAGCATTATGGCTGTATGGTTGATCTGCTTGCACGAGCTGGTCTTTTATATCAGGCTGTGGATTTTGTGGCAAAAATGCCCATGGAAGCTGATGCTGTTATCTGGGCTGCCTTGCTTGGGGCTTGTAGGGTTTACAAAAATGTTGAATTAGCGGAACTGGCGCTTAAAAAACTGATTGAGTTTGAGCCAAAGAACCCTGCAAATTATGTTGTGCTTTCAAACATATACAGTGATCTTGGAAGATGGAAAGATGTTGCAAGATTCAAAGTTGCAATGAGGGATACTGGATTCAAAAAATTACCGGGATGTAGCTTGATTGAGGTCAATGATGGTGTTTTTGAGTTTTATTCTTTAGATGAGAGGCTTCCTGAGAGTGAATTAATATATGACATTGAGGGGTTTGACCCTATTGTTGAGGTCATCTGGATACATACCTGATATTATGGAGCTTGGGCAGAGAAGCTGAAGAGACGAAGTTCTCCCTTAAGAATTCAACTTCAATGGAATTTTGCTTTTTCCTCCACATTGCTGAAAGTTGATGCAGGTCTTCTCATGTCCCTTGAGCAAAAATATGTTTATTTTATCACAATATGCTCTTTGTGTCATGCTAGTACAGGTCTCATCATCAAATTCCAACTTTGGTGTGTTCAAACTCTATCATCGTGTTTGATTCACCTAATATCTATTTCACAGGGGATTACTCTTAGTTGTGATTAAAATTTTTAAATGATAGCAACTATTTAATTAAGTACTTTTTCTTCGTTTCTGTTGAATTCAGCATTTGTGTTGAATAGAAATTCCAACATATGTCAAGAATCAGTATTGCATAGCTTATGGAACAACTCTTAATTTAGTCACCTGTCTTGAAATGTTTTGACATATCACTGACTTGGCCTCTCATGCAATTATTTAATGATCACAGATGGACTCTTCCTCTCTTATGCTCAATAGTGAATCATCTTGTACCTTGAAGTCCATTTCAGCCTGTGCTTCATGAACATCATCAGAAATTTCATCAGGTATCACATATTATTCCCATAGAAGGGAATTCTCTCTCTCTCTCTCTCTCGTTTTTTCAGCAGAATATATTTTTTTTGCATTAGGGTCATAAATTTCTTTTTCATGTGAATCTTTTACAAACAATGCTCCAGTCTTAACAATCAGTCAAATATAGTTTAGAACCTTAAATTTTTTTTGAGCTTGGAAATTTAAAAATTATTATATCTCAGGTTTGAGGTTGGTCAATAGCGTTATTTATCGACCAGTATCCAAGGATGAAGCTTGATTGAAAGACTCATTTGATGCACGATGATCAAGTGGGGACAGAAAGATATAAATCTACTGATTGTCTGATTCTCCAATTGAGGTCTCAGTTTTTGCACTCTGTTGATTGATGAATTGAGGACTAAATTAACTATGTTGTATGATAGTAAAAATACGCAAGGGT
>CANYLF011727905.1:0-21716 GCA_948193215.1 Bocquillonia castaneifolia | reverse complement strand
TCCCTTTCTTCCTCACCTATGAGCGAGCTAACAACAAATCCTCTTCTTTCTTTTTTCTTTCTTCGACGAATTTCGGTTATGACCAATGCCCCACTAGCTGAATAGGCGTAAGAAAGCTACCTGAAAAAAGGCAAGGGTCCGAAGGTACGTAGTCGCTATAGCGAAACTATTGGAGAGTGGAACGCCTTCTGTCCGCCGCTAAGGAGGATGAGTGAGGATGCATGCGTAGCTCCCGCAGATATAGGAGAGGCCTTTCGCCTTTAGCTAATCTCGAATGTTGTTACCCAATTCACTATACTCACGGTTGGGGCTTTACATCAAGTGGAAAACCGGGCGCTACTGATGCAGCTCGTTCCACCGTGCTCTTTTTTGAAAAAACAGTGAAGCACAACCCCATCTTTGTCTTTTGCTATAACAAGTGCAGCTTCTAGTTCGACTGGAGAAAATGTAACCGGTGCTGCTAGTGGTGGATAAGCTTGCTATGGTCTAGTCCGGACGGACCTGGAAAGCGCGATGGATATGTTATCAGCCAATGCATCTTCTTGCTACCCGATTTTGACAATACCGATGTCGATAATCTGACCTTGGGCACAGACAACTATCAGTTATTTGCTTGCATCCGTGTAAACTCCCCTGTAACTTAACACTTTCCGGTTTCATTTTTTTTTAAGTAGTTTCGTTTAGTACGAGATCGCTTCACACCTTCCGTCATGTGAATGGCGATCGATGGATTGGTCATCGGGTAGCGTGCGACTCGAGTTTCGGCATCGGTTTTCCGTCCGCTTGCCAAAAGAAGTTTCTTTCAGAATCTCAATGGATGTTGAAAAATTGAAGTTATTCAAGAATTTGCAAGAGAAAAAGGCATTTTCCACTCTTCCAAAAGAGAGAAAGAGTGGATGTAGGGCTCTAAAAACCAAACGACATTCTATAACAAATCTAAATTTTGATATTGAGAACAATACCAAAAAAATTGGACAATGAAATCTGCCCTGTCATCGCGCTGCCGAATCATAGCTCTATGAAACGACGAAATGCATCGGCCCACCTAGAAAGGTAAATTGGGTGGGGAAGGTAGATGTGATAGAAGGAGAGATCACTATTTCGATTATTAGTGGTCAGTTGCGATATGCGATATTCGTTCTCTTGGAAATGAATTCACTTCTTTCATTCCCCACCATCCATGGAAAGGCATTCCTTTTCCTTCTCGGATCAAGCCTATCTATTCAATCACTGATTTCGAGAGAGAAGGTTCTGAAAGAAACTCACCATCCGCTCTGAGCAGCTTAAGCCCACCTACTTAAGAACGGAGTCAACGAAAGCTTCTATTTCAACGCATGTCCAGGCGGGAAGGAAGGATGAACGAACGAAGCAGATATAGTAGGGAACTCAATCAGTGCTTCTGAAGAGGCGAGGAGCGGATTCCCCATTCCGGACGATTCAATCATAACCAGAAAGAGATATCCTTTAAGTTAAGAAAGGCTTTTTTCGAGACAAAAGAGGCTTACGTATCTTCTTCCCTTATCATTATCAGAACGCTTTGACCGTTTGCCATAGTTACAGAGATTCCAGATTCGCGGGAATCAATATAAATCATTTCTTTGTGGACAGAAAGGAAAGATTACGACTCTTTCCGATAGATAACCAAAGAGCGGACAGGAGCAAGCCAGAGACCTATTCCATATGAGCTAGCTAGCCAATGAGATGAGCTACCCATTGAGGGAGCGATGTCCGCCTTGTTTGACAGAAGGGAGAGAGCACGCAAAAAAGAGATTGATCCATTGGGTGAGCCGGATGTTGTAAGGTATCATTCAAGTTTCGACCGCCCTCCAATGCTTCACATGGATTCCCAGTTTCTTTCTGAGTCGAAGGGGACAGGGGTTGGATGGCCTATTCTTTCTTTGAGACCCATTTTTCGAGCCTTAGTGGATCGGTTTTAATTCGGACAACTCGATCGCTCCTTCCTTTGTTTGATGGAATTGCCATCTTTGCAGCTCTCGGCTTCAACATTCCTACCTGCCTGTCTAGAAGCCCTAATGTTGTAAGGCACGTGACTGCATTCCTAAATTCTATCTCTGCTTTCTTCACTGCTTACCAAAGTGACCCGCACTGCTTCTTCCAACAATACAGAAAGTGGACCTATATGGTCAAGCTAAGCAAAAAGGGAGTTCCCTCTTTCTTTCAGAACCTCTACTCTCAAAAGTTTCTTTCATCTTCGATAGCCTGGAGATAGTGCATTAGCCCCCGTTGACGAAGCCTATTCTATACCTGCTTCAACTCGAATCAATACTCAAATATGACTAAAAAATCATATTCAAATGAAGAGTTTGATCGTGGGAACGCAAATAATATGCTTAACACATCCAAATCGAAAAAAGATGGTGGCTGACAACCCTTTGGGGTTGGACTTATGCCACTGAAGTGGGTCCATCAAAGCTATCACTTAGAATAAGGACTAACTCAGCGCAAGAGTTGCGCCCCCTGACTGTTGAAGGCTAGAGGATTGAGGGGAATTGCCAACAGGATCCTCTAGACGACAAGGAGGATCCGAAATCCTGTCAGGAGAGCCATTCTCAAAGCGGACAGCTTAACTTCAAAACCCTCGATGGCTCTTGTGAAGAGACAGGCGGATTGGAAACTCTGTTATCTAGAACATCTTTCCCCTTTTTCTTTACTTTAATCCAATCGCCCTTAGAGGTTGCCTTTCCACCACCCGAGCCTTCAGTTGGTAGGCCAAATCCCCCCTGAAAAGTGATGGAGTTGTTTCCTAGTGATTCTGCTGCAGGTTCCTCCGATGAGCTCAATACATCCTCTTCTGATGTCTTCACGGCCTCTCCTCCAGAATCTGCTCCGCCTGCAGGTACTGCCACTGATCCTCCTGAGTCCTCTACATCTTCTCTTGATTCTTCTGAGCCTCCAGCTTCTACCTCTGAGGCTTCCTCTCTTCGTCGCTCCACCCGGGCTTAGAGGAACGAACTCTCTGATCAGCCTCCCGCAAGACAAAGTGATTTGACTTCGGCGCCTTGGAATTCGCTAAGAAATTCCGTGTTTGTTAAGGGCATTGATCTCTCTCCTATCAATATCCAAATGAAAAGAGCTGCTACCCACGCTGTTGGGTCAGTAAGCTATGTTGCCGAAGCCACGATGCCACTAGAGTATATGATGCAACCCCATAAAGCAGGGGGGCCGGTTCTATTCCATCTAGCTCCGGAGTCATCGACCTCAATTTTCCACCTGATGGGAGATTCCCGGGGGAACCATCGTCCCGATATGCTCATACGGGAGGGACCTCCGACCTTACCAGATCAGAATCAGCCGATTCTAGAGGGCGACCCCGATGACGAGGCTCTCGTTGATCAGCCACTCGATTTTAGTAATGAAAAAGATCCCCGCGTTATCCAATTGAAACTATTGAAGAGGGAGATGAGAGAATCTTTGAAGAAGAGGAGTTGGCCGATCTCATCAAGCCAACTATCCAAAATGCTGAACGGGAAGAAATGGATTTGATAAGCAACTTTCTTCTTTCCACCTAGACAGAAAGGAAGACAAAGCCTTTGTGAGCGTTAACTGCTCTGCTAGCTGAAGACCGAGAGAGACGATTGGCAACCTACACTTTCTACTCCGAACCAGTCTTCGCTGGACGACTCGATTCCACTTTTCTTATGAATCACGAAACCTTTCGGCAACACTTGCTCGAACTTCTGAACCCGAGGCTAGTTGGTTCTTTTCCGGTCCAGGATAAGGGGGATATTGTCAGCTGACTCGGATGAAAAGAAGAAAGAGTTTGAAAGCCTTTCCAAGCCAAAAAATCCTTTTTGAATGGGAGTATCCACTATTCGGGGAGACAAAACAAGGGTTAAGTCCTTCAATCAGAGGACAGGAAGCTCGCTAATAAAAAGGACCGTAGTACCAGCGGTAGGTACGTAGGGACGTTCTTTGCCTCTCCCTTACGGTCGAGCGTCTTCAAACCTCTCCCAGGTTTAGGATTCATAGGAGTGACACAAGAAAGAAGCAAGAGAGCAGTTCGTCAAGACAAGATAGGTAGGCTAGTTTGTAGCTCATAGTTCTGAGTTCATAGTTGAGCTGTAGTTGTTGAGTTGTAAAGCGATGTCCGGTTGGTTATAAATATCCTCTCCTTTCTAAAGGAAATATAAGTGGAAGTAGGCTCGTGCTTCCACGATTGGGAGCACGAGTCGAAGGTCTTTCGAATCCGTTGAAAAGCTAAGACTTGATAGATGACTCACGAGCTGGCTTTTGTACGAGTCAGAATAAGAGTCAGACTCAGTGCTAGAGTAAGTGATTCAAGTAAAAAAGTGTAAAGTCAGGCAAGTCAGATAGGAATCAAGTAGGTAAGTAAGATTCGGTTTAGTAAGAAAAGTCAGTAGCTAATGAATGTCTTCCTCTTCTGCTTTAGGACTTATCCCTAAGGCGCTCGCTACGCCCTATGATTTCAGTCAAGCAAGTAGTGAATAGAGGTCTTTTGACAGAGCCTTGTCTTTCTCTAATGATTTTATTATCCTTTTTTCCCACCCAAGTGAATTTAGGCCCCGTATAACCCAAGTCAATCATACCACAGGTGTTCATGCAATCAACTCTAGCTCTACTGTAATTAAAGGAAGCTCCTCCAAACTTTTCATCAGGGTTAACCATTTCATTAAAGTCACCTATCATGGCCCAAGGACCTTGATAGTAGTCACTAACAGTCCTAAGTTCATTAAAATCAAATAAAAGTAGAAGAAAAATGAGTGCTCTCTCAAGCGAACTCTCGGATGCGAATGTTAGCGCCGCCGACGAGGGGGATGGCGTCGAGCGGTGTACGAAAAAGGTGAAAGATAAAGAGGAAGGGCTCATCGATTCGATGCATCAACAATAGCCTTGCCTTATCGCTACTCACAGTTTGCATGAGCGGAATGCTTACCCAGATCTTTCTTAGTTTAAGGAAGAAGAATACGTTTATGCGAGCACGGTGGAAATATGCAATACTGAGGAGGTTGTGCCAAAGTAGGGGACTAGTTCCTTTCCTTTCAGTCATCTAACGAACCTCTAGTTGAAAGAGAACCCCCCTTCCTTACTTGTAGTAAACTGACTAACCTCTCTAAGGCTTTATTCATTCTAATATGGTCCCGAATAAGCAGATAAAGTTTTCTTCTTTCGATAGACTCTGCTCTTGTTTGTATAAGAAGATCTTTCTTCCTACGCATAAAATTTGTATCGAGGGTTGCTAATAAAAAAGACATTCGAATGGATATCCCACGAGATGTGGTAAGCGATGCTGCGCTGGATCGCGGTCATTAAAGTTCGATTTGTAAAGTTGCCAAATCGGCACTCCGATCCAGTAAAGGAATTCCCTTTTATGGTTCTTCTTGCCACACCTAAATAATCGATTTAGATATAGGAAAAAAAGAGTTGACTGAAAGAGCTTTCTCTCGGACATTTGTTTTTTAATAAAGGCAAAGTTGGCTTCTCTAATAGTAGCTCTTTACCTTTACTCCATAAGATTGGGCTTTTCCCTAGCTCGGAAGCTTAAGGCTTTCACCGCTCCTACTGTTGAAGAAGGCTTTCCGCCAGCTCGATGCTCAAATAAAGAGGGGATTGTTTGGCTCCTTATAATTGAAATGGACCAAGTGACATGAATTTGTTGACCGACAGTAGGAAATGAGAGTTCAAAGTCAATTCATGTTGAAAGGGGACCGTTTGTTTCCGTTGAAGAGTCCTTTCCGACGGTGTCTGCCGCTGGAGAGCCTTTATCCATAAAGTATGCCACTGGAGGGGTCCTTCCCTGCAATCTATGTTGGAGGGTCCACTTCCCTAGTCTTAGCGGAAAGCTAGCGATCGCCAAAGGCCCAACTCGCCATGAACAAGGTCCTGGCTTCTATTATTTTTGTCGCATCCATAAAACTAGGAGTAAGTATCGACATGCGGGGTCGGGAACATCCTTTCTAGGTTACATGCCAGTGGTGCTGCAGAGGCCGTAGCTTCCTTAATCGATAGTGAAAGCGCCAATCAAGCGAGCGAGACGATCAGTATCGGAGATGGAGCAAACTCCTCACAGCACATAGAGTAAGGTTGGCTCTATGCAAGAGAGGAAAACCGCATTTACACGGCTCTCCTTTTGGATAGATAAGGCGCATCAGAAAGGAATCCGGATATCTTGAAATAGCCAGATTCACGAGCTGAGGACTAAGTCGAAGTTGAATCTAAAGCTGAAGTTAGGGCTGGAGCCTGAGTTGGTCTTGATGTCCTAGAGTAGCGAAACCACAAGTGAGTGAAGGGGCGCTATCCGGAACCCACGGGGACAATCTGCTTCGATTGGGCCTTGCAGGCAGACAGGCTAACTTGTGGAGACGAAATGGAATCCTATCTAATTCTAATATAAGTGAGAATGGCGAGTCCCGAGGGTCTGCATGAGGCTGAGCTAAGAAGCTGGCTAAATCTATCATGGGGATGCCCGATTTGCGATTGAGCTAGCCGATAAGTATGATTTCTCCGGTCTGGCATTGGCATGAGCCACTCCATTCCTACTTCCACTCAAGAAAAAAGATAGGATTATCGTTATCGTGCCCTACCTCCAGAGTGGGATATGGGGGAGTGCGTACGGCTATTTCGGACCTTTGGGGGGCCAAGAGGGGTTCATGCATCGGCATTACGTAGGATTTTCTTCAATGGATGGATCAACTGCCTATGCTACTGGATTTGCTATTGATGTAGGAAGGAAAGTTGAAATTCAATGCATTTCTGAGTGCAAGCATAAGTAAGCGCTACGCCCCTTAGCCATTCATCTAAAAGAGAGGGTTACGAATCCTTAATAGAACCGATCTCAAGATCACGTCCCTCATTACGAGCCTGTACACATGCTTCTAGAGCTACTCGATTAGCTACGGCACCGGGTGCATTTCCCCAAGGGTGCCCTAAAGTTCCTCCACCGAATTGTAGTACGGAATCATCTCCAAAGATCTCGGTAAGAGCAGGCATAGGCCAAAGGTGAATACCCCCCGAAGCAAGGGGCAGAAACCCGGTAGAGAGACCCAATCCTGAGTGAAATAAAGACCGCGGCTTCGATCTTTTTTCAAGAAAATCGTCACGTAGTAAATCAACAAAGCCAAAAGTTCTGTCTATTTCCCCTTCAAGTTTACCTACTACGGTACCAGAGTGAATAGGATCTCCACCAGACATACGTAAGGCTTTTGCTAGTACACGAAAGTGTATACCATGATTCTTCTGTCTATCGATAACTGCATGCATTGCACGATGGATGTGAAGAAGTAGACCATTATCTCGGCAATAATGAGCCAAGCTAGTCTTTGCAGTGAATCCCCCTGTTAAGTAGTCATGCATTATGATAATGATAGGAACTCCCAATTCTCTGGCAAATACAGCCCTTTTGATCATTTCTTCGCATGTACCCGCACCGCAGTAGCATTCAAGTAATGCCCTTTGATTTCACCTGTTTCGGCCTGTGATACGCAACTAAACCTTTGAACTCGAGTAGCCTTTAAGCATAGCGTTCATCAGAACTAGGCAACTCTCTTTTCTTCTCTTATTTCTAGTTAGATGAACAGATCACTTATATTATATATAATATGATAGCACCAAAAGGGCGGAGGCAACGAGATCAACTGCTGACCCAAGAAGGTATGGAAGAGACGAGGGGCAAAGAAGGAATTTTTAGAGTTGCGTCGAGAAGGTATGGAACTTCTTGATCGAGTCAATTGCCTTGCTTTTACACTTAATCTTAATTAAGTCGAGATTGGCTTTGTGGATGCTAATAGTGATCGAAGCTTCCTGCCTGGTATCTGATTGGATGCACAGGCCAGACTATGAGATAGTCTGGTACTCACTGCCAGTAGACTGAATCAGGTAGACAGTCAGCTGTCTTACAGCCGGTTACTGCGATTGATTGGGGAGAGAGTGATAGTCTAACTGCCGGTACGGGTATGCTAATAGATAGAGGATCCGCCAGTCCTAGAATCAGAAAGTAGCTTGTCTGCCGGACTGGCTGCTTCATTGAATGTGTCGATCCGCATTCTATATAAGGAGTTTATTTCCATCCTTGTCTGGCAGTTAGCTAAGCGAGAAGCTGTGATCGAGGAAGCCCCGCCCAGTAGTGCCTCTACTCTACTAGTCCTAGTAAAAGATACTAGATAGACAGGCCGGTCACCGGTGGCATAAGATCCTTCTCTGCTTGTCTAACTCAAGCCAGATAGCAGCAATCACTCGAAATAGTCATATGCGGAACACATGCAAGTAAAGTTTGGCTTTGAGACAGAAGATAAGCGAGCTAAACAAGAGCTTCCTTCCCGGAAGAAAGGGAATGTGACTGAAAGCAGAAAGAATATCTGCACAGCTAAGACAAGGAAGGTAAGATAGGCAGTTCAGAAAGAAGATAAGACAAACAAGTCAATATTGCAACTGTCAGCAAATCAAATAGATAAGATAGTCCTGTCTTGATAGTTGACTTCAGATTTCAATGTCCGATCTGACTGTGATAATAGCGAAGTCCGGAATGACATGCTCAATGCCAGTCCATCCAGAAATGCCAGATGAATCCCGTGAGAGATCTAATCTAGGCAGAAGATCCCATCCCTAAAAAAGTGTAATCAGAGGGTGAAACCTTGCGGGGAGTTCTTTCTTTCCCGCATCTATCCCATAAACCCCTGTAAAAGGCGCTTCTACTCATTCTCAATTCAGGAAAAGGTTTCCGGTTGCCATAAAACCACAAAACCCGAATCAATCACACAGTCAACTCGAACAAAGAGCTTCTCGCCTACAAGTTCGGGAGCTGGTCCAAGCCTTCCTCTTGACTGTTTAGGAGTCGCAGTGTGGTTTTCCCATGAGCTTTATCTAAGCTATTTCACGATAGGGATTGGAGATAGACCCTAGTGGTATCTTACTACCTACACTATTTATTTTATTCCCCTACATTCAAAGAGTTCCTGCTGTGAGGAATAGCTGAACTGCTAGCTTGCCTTCTTTGCTTTGTCGGTGCTGACTTTTTTGCTTTATCTGCAATCTGTAATTGGTGTTATTTCCTTTCCTTTTTCTGTTTTTGAGTGGTTCTTAGCAACTTCTTCTTAACCATCCTTAGCTACAGTGCATGAGCTTACGTCGCACCAGCAACAAGTTGCCTTCTTCCTTCACACCACAAGGAAGGAAGTTCTCCTCAAGCTCTGGGCTGGGTTCTCATCAATCACCTGTGGGAGTAACTTGCTTCTACTTCTTCCACTTATACTTATAGTCAGGTTATCCGGTAAAGTTGCTTATCTGAACTCTCCAAAGGAAAGGGTTACTCTTTTGTCTTCTTTATCACCGGAACTGAGGGATCTCGTTGAAGGATATCTTTTAGTTCCTCTCCAGCACCAATAGACACATGAGCATCTTTTCCTTAGCTCCCAACAATAAATTTCTTTCCTTGCAGCAGTGGAAACAAGAGCATCCAGGAAAGACCGGTACGAAACAGCTCAACCTCTTTATTTAATGGCTGGTGACTAACGAACTAGTGGGCATCCTCTTTATCAGTTTAACTCCTGATCCTAGACCTAAAAGAAGTGTAAGCTTACACTTCTTTTAAAGCAACTTCTCTTGAGGTACCTGTGGGTGAAAAAGTGGATTTACTTCCTAAAGCAAGCACAAACAAACTACTTTGACAGTGTACATCAACTAAGGCAGTTGAGGAAGTGACTACTAGGATCAGTTGGCAAGTCCTTTCGAATCCCAAGAACAAAGGCACATTATTTTAACTATGAAAAGCATCTCTCTCCGTTCCTTCTGCCTTCTCTTCTGACTTCAAACATCTGCGCAGGTATCTCAAGGATTCACCAATTAGGTTACATCTAAGCCAGCTATCTCTGCAAACAATTACTCTTTTCTACGGAATTTCCCTCCATTTCATCCACGAAAGGGAGGTTGTTTGATTTCAAGTAGCACTTGTTGAATCATTTATAGAAGCAGCTCTTTCAAAGTCACTCTCTCTATCATAATAGAAGCAAGCTCAAGGCTAGGATGAATTAGCTAACGAATTGACTAGGAGAATGATTCTTTGGAACTTTTCCTATTGCCCACTCCGCGCTCTCTTTGACCACTACTCACTGATTAGCTGGGAATCTTTTTGCTTCTTGCCAGTTAGCTCTCCAGGTAGCGAAGGCAGTTACTGATTCAATTCTTGCGTAGGGGCAGGCTCATGGCGATACGTTCTTTAAGTAGAGTTGAGTCTCTATAATATCTAGGGCTCAGTAGACGGAATTAGTCTGGTAAAGCTCTTGTGGCTAGCTCTTGGTCTGGGGAAGCTGTTTACTATCTAGGTAGAAGATCTCCAATCATTAGCTCTGGTTTACGGCTAAACGTTGTAGGCCTAAGCACAGTTGTAGCTCT
Organism: Bocquillonia castaneifolia; assembly: GCA_948193215.1. Lineage (NCBI taxonomy): Eukaryota > Viridiplantae > Streptophyta > Magnoliopsida > Malpighiales > Euphorbiaceae > Bocquillonia > Bocquillonia castaneifolia. The sequence continues at coordinate 11,351 of CANYLF011727905.1, read as the reverse complement.
TGGAGTCTGATCAGTAGGGGAGAAATTCACACCGGGAAATCTCTTTCTTAATAAAGATAAAGAAGCAACATCTTAATCATACCCAGCCCCCGGCCTTAAATTCTCAATACCCGGAGAATGGTAAATGGCAAGAAAGGGTGTAACCGGCAAGATCCGACTTGAAACTTTATTTCGAGTGAATAGCAGGCTTGTGTCCTTTCATCCAGAATGGCTGCTAGGTCTTCAGTGAGCGAAGTCACTTCCTCAAGAGAGTTCTTTGAGCCGGGGCAAGCGAGTTGAAAATGGGGGAAGTGGAAGGGGCCAATCAAGTAAATCAGCAAGGGCTACGGTAGCAGAAGTAGCAAAGGTTGGATGTAATGAAAAGGAAAAAGGCTCAATTTCCAGCATCTTACTCGGTCATGAATGAAGAAGGTAAGGCCCTATTATGTAAACGAGAAAAGAGAAAGAGTAGAAAGATTTTTCTCTATATCTTAGATGAGATTTCGTAAATGAAGTGGTTCTTCTTTTCAAGACTTTTCTGTCTTTCACCCTTTTTTTATTCGGTAAATGAAGATCTCTATTCTATTAGTAAGCCACCGGTAGGCTTCAATCCGATTCCGATCTTACTTTTTCAAAAGTGAATCCCTTCACTTATTCAGATTCAGTTATTATTGATCAGTAGGTGCTTCAGGAAGAAATACAATTTAATTTACTTCTTCCTGATGAAGATAATATAGGAAAGCACAGTTAGGTTAGGGCAACCTCGGAACTAGATGTGGTCACCTTTCTGATCTAACACCACACAGCAATCACTTATATTATACGTTATTCTTTTGACGTGATATTCAATAAGTGCGAGTGACTTCGCTTATATCCCATGGTATCTTTTAAGATGAAGGGCGCCCGTCCCACGAGACGGAGGATTTAGGAGACCTGTTCCCATGCTGCTAGGTTTGACGAGATCTAACCCCACAGGCAACGGCCAGGGATCATCCTATCATGTCAATAGAACAGAAAGAATTCACTCCTAAGAAAGCCAACAATCAATAGGCCTGTAGCTAGCCAAGCCAGGCCAGTTCCCGAAACCAAAGCAAGGAAGCAGAAGCTATCAGAAAAGAGGGGTATTCTCTTAAAGCAGGACGCAGAACAGCTATAATCTTTTCTTTAAGCTGAAAGGATTGTAGCGACAATGATTGGGATTGGCTCATTCCTTCAATTGGAAAAGCAGGAGTGCAGGAGTAATGTGTGCTTTCAGTTTATGGTCTTTCCGATACCGAAGTCTGTAGCAGAACTCAGTTTCTTTGGAGAGTAGCTTCAGCTTCATGAGAGGGAAGAGAGGAACAACCACAGCAGCTCTCTTTCCTCATCAGCCAACCAAGCCGAACCAACAATTCCAGCACAACCGGTTAGCTACCAGCAGTCTCTTCCCTCGGATCGATCACTCCTCAATGCTTCAGCAAAGGAAAGCGGAACAGCTAGAGATGCTAGTAAGAAGAACAGAGAGCAGCGGGGGACATTCTCTTTAAACAGACATCGCCTAGCCCCATCTCAGCTGTTGGCCTATTCGCTGCAGTCGCCTCCATCGCTGTATCTATTCTATATTAGAGGAGTTCCTCTATTCTAGTTCTAGTCGACATAATACATTCCCCATTCCCTTCCAGGGAAAGAAGTTCCCCCTTTGCTACTTCATCCTGCTCTTAGACTAGGCTTGGTCAATTCGCCTTCTTTCTTGACTTATGGAATTGGTTGCCTGAATCCTTTTTGCCCTTCCTTAGCTACTCGAGAGTCTTCGGGGAGTGCATTCATGTGATATTTTAGGTTATTCTGTGCATCAATTCCTTGCCAATGGCTCGCTTCGAAAGACAGAACTCTATATACACAACACAATTCTCAGTCACATTCAATCTCGAAAGACCCCCGTCACTTCTTCCCTGTTCCCGCTCTAGGCCCACTCACCCCCGTCGACGAGAAGGGAAAGGAGGAACTGAGGCGACAATCCCATAAGGGAAGGGGTCCGATCCGCATGTGTTAAGCACCGCGCATTTAAGAAAAGAGAGAAGCTAGCGTCCGATTCCATGCTTCCCTATGCTATCGAATCGCGGACGATGTCGATGCATACGGACGATCTCTTGCCGCTGTTGGAGAAGGAGCTTGGATCTTATCCGCTGTTAGAGTTCTCCTTGCCGCTGCAAGTCCCACATCCGCGGTTGGTGAGACTGATGTGATAGAGGAAGACTGATTTTGTCGAGATTGGGCTGGTGTTAAGTCTACCCATAGAAAGGTAACCCGCATCTGAGTCTGATAAGGCAAGTCGTTTAGCAAGTAAAGACTTACAGGAGAGTCTCTTCAAGACGACTTCAATGGGGACAGCAAGGGGCGTAGCCTTACGAATCGAATACGGGTTAGAGTGTTGTTTACGAAGATCAAGGGAATAAAGACGGTACCTTTGTTAGTCGACCCCGGGGAAAGGCAGGAAGTCGTTCAATTGCCAAGTTAGAGTTTTCCGATAGGGTACCGAGTGGAGCGACAGGGTTAGAAGGAAATGGAACTAAGGAATAGACCAACAGTTTACGGATGTCGGAGAGTCTCAACCGATAGTCCAAGGTAATGAGAAAGGAAAGCCAGTTTAGCACATTTCCATACTTGGGGTTGTCAGGCAGAGGCCAGGGTGGGTTTATAACCCACAAGAGAAGAAGTTGGACCCTTAGTGGATACTTCATCGGATACTTCGAGAGGTATAAGGGATATAAGTTTGATTGCCCATCGCTCCCGATCAGGATTGCTGAGACCAAGTTAGCAAGATTCTTTTAGGACAAAAGTAAGTGGGGTGTTAGAACCTCGATACATTCTCTTTGAGGAGTTACCAGAACCCGAGGAACCTCCTCCGACTGTTCCTAGCGAACTGACCTTTCCATATCCAGTGGAACAGCCAAGCGCTGTGGAAACTCAGCCTGTGGTACAGGGACAGGGATAAACCAAAGCAGGAACCTTTTCCAGCCGTTGATACCCCACATCAGGCACCACCTGTGGGAGGTCAAGTGGCATTGAGGAGATCAAAAAGAGAGAGGAGACCTGCCCTTTCTTATGATTACGTTGTGTATCTGCATGAGGACGGTACACTTGTAGATGACCCAGTCACCTTTTCACAAGCTTGACTCGAACCAGCACTTCTTTCTTTCTTCACTGTAGGAGAACTTCCTGATCCCGGCTCGTGAGCACACTACTTTTCTTACACAGCTGATCTTGGACTTGCAAAGACTGATTGCAACCGGTCTACCTGATTAGCTATTATTCCTCTACCCCGGAGAGAGAAGGCTCTTCAAGCAAGGCTGACTGAATAAGTGGGAAATCGAATATCTTTTGTAGATCCTATTCTAGATGGATTAGAAACCTTACCTTAGCGTGATTCCATGCCTGACTTGCCCTCCTGAGAGTAGGCTCTGACGGTAGATGCGGAAATTCGGGATTTTTTTCCTACATCCTATTTTCCTTCCTAGCCGTCAATTTCATTTCAAAAGTTTGAGGAAAAACAAGTCGGATGGTTCCTGCTGCACGAGATTCGGTGGAAGTAGGGATTTAAGCACAGTTCTTGTGATTGCGCTTTCCCCCATGATGGGATTTCCCTGGCTAGTCTAGATGCCCCTGCCCTGCGCTTGGTAGGTGATCCATGCTAAGAGAATGAAATTAGGCCAGGAAGGTCTCGCCTGCCGAATCCTTTGCACAACCCCTTCGGATTCACTTTCCCAAGAAGCGGATTCTTACACCCTTCCATCTTGCTCGCTCTAAACTATCCATAGTCATTAATGTGTCACTTCCTTGTCCGATTCTACTACTATGAATCCTTCCTGCCCCTCAGATTGAGTGAAAAGAGCTAGATTCTGCGGATTTGAGGCATCAAGACTAGTTTCAAAGGCCTTAATCATATCCTCGCTTTCTTAACTTAATAAAATATCTGTCTCGCCTGCCGAATCCTTTGGGCATCCATATAGCAGATCTGTGGGAAACAAGACTCGAAGCAGGCAATTACTATTGCTAAAGAAATGCTTATCTCAGGGCTAACAGGAAAATCCCGAACACCGTCTTCAATTTCAATAGCTGCTGATTCGAGAACAAGAACCATGGCATTCGATGCAGCCTAGTCTTCCACCGTCTTTGTCCTAAGAGCTGAGCCAATAGCTGCGCATTCAATAGCAGCAGCAGGGGATTCTCGGCATTTTAAACTTACTCCCTCCTCGTACATTTCTATTAGATGCTTGAATATCGGCAATCCGAAAGTGCCACACATGGGGACGTCGGCATTCTGATCTTACTTTTACAATTGTTTTAGCTGCTCCGGTATCGGCAGCATTCACTGCTTTATTCCTCAAGTCAGTGCCACAGTTGATGATTCAATTCCCCCTCCCCCGGATCGATCCCCTTTACTTTAGCCAAGGAAAGCGGTCAAATACCAGCTTCTTCTATAGGACCGAAGTCGTCAACAAGAACTGCAGATACGATCACTCCGCCATCAACAGGAAATCAATCCGCATCTGAGAAGTCAAGTTGATTCCCGTGCTTTCGGGCGATGAATCTTGCTTGGTTTTTTTCCACTCTATTAAGATTAAAGGTTCCCATCGAAAAATTGATTTCAAAAGAACTCCCCCCGGGGCAAAGTCCTAATCAAAGCAGCAAGGTAAGTCAATTCTTTCTTTTAGGAAGATGCCATTGATTTAGCTGAATTAGCTCTTGCCGTTGGCGCTTTTCTCTTTTCTGAAGGAAGCCTAAGTAAGACAAGAATTGCTCAAAGGCAGGGTTACGGGATGCTAGAAGGGATCATCCCACACCCGAAACAACAAACTATAGAATCCCATAGGAAATAGGCGGGACTCTTCCAAGCCGCGAGAATGACATCATCACGAACAAGAGAAAGAAGGATTGAACTACGCGTCCGCTAAGTCAGTGCCTTCAAATAAGCAAGCTACTAACTTACAAAGAGAAAGAGATGGATAAGCTACTAAAGAGTTTGCCAGGATTCGAAATAGCTATCAGTTTTAGCTTTGGCAAAGCAGATAAGGCTATCTCCTGGTATGGGGAACGAAGTCTATGCATTCGCGGGTGTTCGCTATAGACAGAAGTCATGTCATTAACGGAAAGGGCGCTTAAAGTGGTAGGTTTAGTTTACCACCAAGATCTTGATTGGGGTGTGTGTCAAGTCGGACAGGGAGTCTAAAGAGGCCGTATTGATGGGCTTACACTAAGTTAGAATCGAAAGGAGATGAATGAGGTTTCTAATAGAATAATGAAATTACATATTTCTGTAATTCGCTACGTTAGTAACATCTAGGTAGAAGCAGAAATTCCCCTTATATTATTATGTATCTCGTCATAAAAAAGAGTAAGGACAAGCGTAGCAGGTGCATGACCCTAAATAGAAGAATATAGTTGTGTAAAATTGAAATGTTATTCCGGGAGCGGATGTCGCTATTGGACAAAGCCTTTCTGAGGATAGTGCCATGAGGAGTACTTCGGAATAACCATAACTTGACACTGGCACTTTCAATTGAATCTGGAATAACGTCTTATATATATATATTAAAAGAAGCTCGATTCTATATACGTTCCCCACCCAATGATCAGGCTCATTTACAATCCCGGCCAAGCAGAAACTTAGCTCCGTGAGCGCTACTCACCCGTGAATCACGAACTCAACTCAGCTCTTTCCCTATCCATACCATAAGGGAATAGGCCGTACCAGACAGGGCATTCAGCAGTGAGAGAGTACCGTGTGGTATTATAGAATAAAAACTCACCTTCGGAGCGGTAAACTCATCTTACCGGGCGAAAGGGCACATAACTGACTCTTCCTTCTTTAGCTGAAGCGAAAGCATTGGACAGCAGGTCTTGCCTGCCCCAATCAATACAAAGATCTCATTCGTCCCACACTACTTCATCTTTCCTTTACTAATTCCTTTTAGTTAGGGGTCAGGTCCGCTTAAGATCACTGGTGTAGACCTTAGCCTATACAAAATGAGATTCTCCTCCCCACTAGAACACTCCCTTCTGCTTTTGGAATGGATTGAATCGGTTCACTGGATGGAATCGGAACTTTCACTTCTATGATTGAAAAGCATGACTTTTGCAGCAAGGGTTCATGGAGATATTGAGCTTTCCTAAATATAACTATAGAGAGCCAATCTTAAACCTATCTTTCTACTTTCCTCTAAACCGGGTGGATAAAGCCTTTCTCCTAGCTCATCACTGCTTCAGTTAGCTCATCCTATCCTATACCACCAGCTGAGCTAGATCTTCCTCTTCTAAGAAATTATAGGTAAAGCGCTCTAACCGGGGGCTACATTTTCCTTAAAACTGACTTTGTTTGTTGCAGCCTGGTTATTTCAACCAAAATCTGAGGAATTCGGTTCTTGTGCACCCGCCGGCGGTGAGGTAGGGAAAGTTGGTATGGAGATGAAAGAGAGAGATAAGGTACATATCCATCAATACATTGAATGAATCCCTTATTCACTCTTATGATACCTTTCTTTAGGGGACCTGAAGAGAAAGAAAAGGTGACTATCAACTAAATGAAAGATCTGCTTCGTTGCACTATCTTAACTGAATCAAGACAAGCGCTATTCCTTAGCTTGCATCTCGCTATTCCTCAGCTGAAAGAAGTTCCACTTCTTTCTCGGTCAGTTGGGTTGGTTGGTTGCTTAGGGTTTCCCAAGCATTAGAAGATGGAGTGGACGGTGACTTCAGAAGATGGTTTACTGCCTTGGGGGAGAAGGAAGAATAGAACTAGCGGGCCCGGTACGAATGCATGGACTGCCTCCTCATTCTCTGTCTTCCGATCCTAGCGATGGCGGGTACTCCCAAGTCTGGTTCTCCCGGTCCATTGCCTACCGATTCAGAGCTAATAGGGATTTGTTCACTCGGAGTTCTTTCTTCAACAGTAAGATCGGTGCCTTGAGGCGGTGAAAGTAATGCTAATGGAATGTCCACAGATTCGGCTTAGTTCAAATAGCCCTAGTTTGATCTTCTTCCATAGTTGATAAAAAAATATCTCTTTGCTTTGTGATTCAATCGATGCTAATTCGGCTATGTTGGTTGGCCTGGAGCTGGGTATAGTTTATGGCCTTTTTTTTTGCCTGGTCTTTCATCTGCCTTGAGGCCAGGTGTGGGATCGATTTAAATAAAGTCTACGATTGCCGGGTTTTTTAGGAATGAATTGATAGGAAGATTAGCGGAACCGCCAGGAATCAGTACTGCGTCGACTGCTATGTGCTAAAGACTGCGGAATAAGAGCAGTGGGATAGATTCACTATTTGAATGTCTTTCTTCGATTTCGATAAGCAGAGGATTTTCGACCAGGAAGAGCAGCTGTGGCACTTGAGGAATAGTTAATCCGATCAAGAGTCTAAGAAGATGCCATAGATGCAATAAGACTTTCAGGCCCCGATACGCCCCTTTCAAAGACCGGAGTTTCCGCCTCGGAGGCTTCTACCCCGCCCATCCCTCCTGAAATCACTCCACGACTAACTGAGCTTGAAGCTACTTTCTTACTCATTCTATCTTTGTTAGTGAAGCGAGCCCATTAGGGATCACCTGTGCTATCAAAAAAATAAGGAATACCAGGCACGAAATTGCTCACCCGGCTCTTAAATAGAAATCCCTGCAGTGAAGTCACCCGAGGGTGATATCATAAGCTGTTGTCGGAATAACTAGTAATATCATCGGTAAGAATTAAGCCAATTTCTCCTCTTTCTTTTCTGGGCTTGTTGGAATAAGAGCTTTTGTCGCCTTTCCTTTGTCCTTTGACATCGAATCGGTTGTGCTAGAATCAATGGCAGATAATGCCCTCTTGTCGCAAGTGAGCAGACGATTTCTCCCTGACATCACAGAAGACGATTTTCGGCATATGGCTACTTCTATTCTTGGGCATCCCGCCTCAAATAGACTAGGCTCCTTCATTCCTTAGAAACCTCCTTCATTCATGCCTTTTCTCGGTTACTCTTTCCCAGTTCCTAGCTCTAAGACTAGTGGAAGAAGGGGCAAGAGTGGCTTCGCTCCTACACCTTCTTACACGAAGGGCTGCTCTTACTCTTAGGAGTTCTCTTTCCTTGTTGCTAGAGTTATTTCTTCCTAGTTCTTTCTCTCCTAGTTATTCTCCGATCAATTGCTAGTGTTTTCGAGGAATCCCCTGTTCGCAAGAGATGGGACATTTTAATCAGAATCCCCTGCTAGCAATAATACTTGAATCCCTAGGGAGTATAATCAGTCCCCTTGCGCCTTCAAGCTTTCAACTGATTGAAAGAGATGTGATGCTTGACAAGAGTATGCCAAGTGAACTTCCTGCGTTGGGAAAGAAAACAGTTTGTTTTCTCATTTTACTTCCTGATTCCGCTTTCAAACTCATTTCTCGGAGAGCTGACTGGCTTAAAATAGCTCTTGTCCTTCCCCTGCTCTGGCTCTCGAAGACTCCTGCGACCTTGCGCTTGCGCCAGCTTTCCTAAAATCCCATCCCTACTGGTCTAAGCTTGACTTTATATCTGCCGCTTTCTCATATGAATATGAGATAAAATAACTTTATTTAAGTGCCTTCAAATGAAAGGGCTTTCTAACTTACTTTATCACAGCACATGCTTTTGTTTTGCTTTGTAACCTAGCTTGAAAAGTAACTGGCTTTATCACTGGATGAGGATAGCTTGCATTTGCCCTATAACCTGGAAAATTTCAACGCAGCTATATAAACATCCCCTGCTGGGGATTGCAACTAGCTCTATGGCTTTTACCTACCCAGCCCTGTACCCTGATGGCTTGACTTGCTTGCCTTATTTCCTGGCCCTATTCGACCTAAGGACCTAAAAATGGATGGAACAGAATGCCCAGGGGAAAAGGAGTGGAAGGGGATGTAAAAAAACTCCCAGCAAGAAGATAAAAAATGGACTATATGGGCGAAGGGAAGAAAGTAGATGCTAGTGGTTCAAATCATGTATTAAGCCAACCCATTCTTTCTATCTATTCTTTTTATCAGTAAAGAGGCGCCTCAGGTTCTTTTCCAAGGGGCAGAGGGTATTGAGAAGCAGGTAGAGAAGGAAGGAAAGATCCCTTTAACAATAACAAGCCGCAAGCAAGCTGCATATCTTTCTTCTCTTTTCAAAGATCGGGGCCCCCGCTGAGATTCATTCCTCGTATCATCTAGGAGTGAATAGGGCTTACGGAACAGCAACTGAAAGAGTTTACTTCCCGAGCTCACTGCCTCACACCACTATAAGTAGTGCTTTCTTCTTTGCTAAATAGAATGTCAAACCTGAAAAAAAAGCATATTATAGAGATTTTCCTTCCTTTTGGACAGGGTTGCTTTATTCTTTCGATTCTGGGCATATTCTACTAGGGAAATCGTCTGGTCATGTTAGCTCTACAGCGGATTGGTACAACTGATAGTGCTTCAAAGCCTATTACGACATATGCAAGCCATAGAAAAGAGAGTAAGAGAGTCTCCTTTAGGGATGCTTATCCTTGAACTAACTCTCCTGCCCTATCCATTAAAAGCCCTATGATCTTAGACCCTAAAACCTCGTTGTCAAGGGAGTCAAGAAGGACGAAGAAACTTTTGTGGCCCACCATTTGTTAAACCCCCTCTTCTCGGGCGATAGGGGTTCCTCTTTAGACTCCGAGGTTCGAGTTTCTTTGTCGGTCGTAATTGTTCCAATTTCATTGCCTCGTGTAGTACGGCAGGAAAAAGAGACTTTTTTGTATATGATAGTCACGTTGAAAGTCTTACCTAAACTCTTCAGACTAAATATGATAAAGCCTATAAAAAATTCTAACTACATACCATACCTCCAAAATGCAGAACATAATCCAGAGCTTGGGCAAAGTGGGGACTCTGCGTGCCCTGATTGACGAGTTCTAAATAGATCTGGTTTAGCCAGTGAATGTTGTCGACGCTAAAAAAAACACGTTCGGCTACCTCTTGGGGATTGACTCCTGTTGGTAAGTTCACATCTCCAGTAGTATCTTTATAGACTCTATAAAAAATTTCTATCTTGGAAACGATTTGTTCTTTAAGTGTAGCTATTGTTAAATCATTTACTTTCTCCTCGAAATTCATGGCTTTTACGTCTCTGGCTTGCCCGGCCCTAAAAGCGACAAGAAGTGCAATAGAGAAACTGAATGCTAGGGATAATACGTACTGGGATACCAGTAAATCCATATGGTTATTCTATTCTTTTTTTGAGTCTAGGAGGAATGCCGCTTTCTTTAAAATAACTCAGTTTCCGAACAGATTTGTCGGATATAGATAGATACCTTAACCAAACCCCCCACCTGTTAAATTCAATAAATTGAAGATTGGGTGGAACTCGTTACTCGCGAGTCCCAACTGAGTGATGTTGTTCAATACAGAAGAAACATTTCCCAGGGTCATATCATCTCCAAGTATATCAGCGACTCTCTGCGCGTAGGTCCAATTCTGAGGTAGAGCCACAGCTTCCTTTCTCTTTCTTTCTTACGTTATAACTAAGTAAGGCAGGCTTCTAGCACTCGCATCATCTTTGTCTTTACCGGGCTTGGACCATGTCTCCCGAACAATCTCAGTACATATGGCGCAAGACGATTCCACATATCGAGGTCGGAATGGGATCGGGTGTTTTCACGTCTTACCGTAGTGCCCGGTTTGTCTTGATTCCCGATTGATGAACAAGAAGGAAAATGGAACTTTTGGATTTTGTGACTCGCCCCCGGCTACCTCACCTACGGCGACCCTTCGCCCGCCCGCCGCCAGTGGAAGCAAGCTAGCCCCCTATGTTGGTTGCCCCTTTCCCCTTTTCATAATAATAAGGTAAGCATTCAAGCCCAGCAAGACAAGAAAAGGCCCCTTATATAGATAGGCTAACGCGCCTTGTATTACATAATTAGAAAAGCAACCTTTCGCGCTTACTAAGCAAACGTAGGCTTGGGCTCGAAAGCAAGAAGCTACGGATTAAGCTGCGCGAAAGCCGTAGCTTGTTAGCGCTTTAGTTTGATTGTAGGGCGTTTAGGCTTTACTAATAACATAGAAAGAAAGCACTTTTCCCAACTTAGGTTAGGTTTAGGCTTTAGCCCCTATTAGTCAAGCTTTGATTTGAAGTCAGCTGAAAAACAGATGCGCGCTACTAGCGCGGCTCGCTTCGCTTTTGTTGCGGAGCTCGCTGCTTTTCATTTTGTTAGGAGTAGGTGCTTGCCCTTAGTTGGTTGGGGGAAGAGGGCATTTCTATCGCGAAGGATTCAGATTCAATCCAGCCACAGGTTCCCCTACGGCTACCTTGTTACGACTTCACCCCAGTCGAAGACCCCACCGTGGTATGCGCCAATAAGACCACCAAAAGCCTTTGTAGCACTAGTGGTACACAGAA
>CANYLF011727690.1:0-11076 GCA_948193215.1 Bocquillonia castaneifolia | reverse complement strand
GCCCTTTTACAATTATGTTCGTTTTATTAACCCTCCAATTATTTTTTTGTCACATGAAGTTTCCAATATTAAGGGATTTAATTGATGAAAATTTCAATTTGATCCTTGAACTTATTTTTACACCTCAAGTTCGTTAAAAACATAATTTTCATTAAATTGAATTAGCTTTCTCTCAATAATATTCGTATGATTCATAATAAAATATATGAAAATAAATGCAGTATACCAACACAATAACTTCATTGCAACTAAAAATTTTAGTTTAATTATTTATTTAGTTATCCTAAGATATCAATTCAGGATTTAAGAAAATTCTCCTTGAAAACTTTATCTCAAAATCATAATAAAATTTAACAACTTTATTTCAAATTTTAAATTTTAGCAAAATGTAATAAACTTAGCATACTTTTAACTATTTTAATTCTTTACTTTAATTTACTTTTTATATAAGTATTACTAAATATGTTTAATTAATATCGAGCTTAATAAATTCAAAATAATTACAAAAGGGCAAAATAAAACAAAATTGAAAAATGAAGGCTCAACATAATAAAACATAAATTTCAAAAGCCAAAAAATGTGTTTTATCTTAATTTAACAACTATGTGGGTTTTCGTGTTCCCTATGTTTTTTCTCCAAGTCATTATTTAATTTGTGACCTAATATCAAAGGAGCAAGTACCAAGGCTCACTCACATAAAACTTGTTTGGAATGACATATTAAAATGAAAACAACTAAATACCATCACATGCTTGACTCAACCATTAAGTCATTGAATAGGAAATTCTACTACCCTTTCACTTCTATTTTCCTTGATCTTGTTATATATTAAATCTACACAAAAATGGGAGTCCTAATGGACTTGCGCAAAATGGCTTAGTTCGGAGTTTGGACCTAACCATTAGCATGAGTTAAATTGATTAGTGCTTTCATATCATACACTATTTAATTTTCTAACAAGAACCCAATGCGGGACAACCTTTATATTCTAACATTAAACTTTCAGCATATACCAAAATGAAGATCCCACCCGTACTAATTCATCATTTAACCTTTTGACTAATATCGAAGGTTAAGGTTCTTATAACTAATTAAATCGCAATAAACTAGAAAAAATATCACAACCACAATCGCAAAATGAGATCATATTTACAATATATTCTCCATTAGATGGTGCCTCCAACTAGTTATATCAATTCTATTAGAATGCATATAATGTACCACATATATTTACAAGGTGATTAAAGGTTTATAACAGAAAGGGCAAACCCATTAACTTAGTCATGCTAATGTTTAACCCAAATTAATCTACTTGATATTTAACATGGTATTAGGGGCCATGAGGCTTGTTTATTTGTATGTAGTTGGATTGTTGTATGTAACATATGTTAGTATTAATCCAAAACTATTGTGGTTCATTGTTCAAATGTAGTTGCACTTGAGAGGGAGTGTTAGAATGTGTATAATGTCCACATCAGCTTCTTACAAGATGATTGAATGGTTTACTTTATTTTATTTATTTATTTATTGGATGATCAAACGGTTTATAATTGAAAAGTTAAACTTACTAAATTGACTAAATTCATGCTAACATTTGGTCTCAAATTAATCTAATTTGTGAAAACTTGTTAGCACTCTCCCATGTTGTATTGGGCCCATTTGATATATAACAAATCCATATCTTCACCAACAATCCAAGTAGAACCACAGAACTGTTAAACAACAAAAGCTTTATAAAAAAAAATTTTAGGAGAGAGATGGTTAAATGCCAAACCTGCTGCCATTCTTGAATAGCTAGGCCCCTTTTATCCATCCTCCCAATCAAGGCATCACGAAGAAGAGGAGGAAAGTGGCGCATTGTTTTCTCTGACCATGTGTGTCGGCTAGTTGCCAAAATCTGTTCTAGCATGGTCTGAAGGTAAAGTGAGTGATCAGCATCAGCAATGCCACGGGTTTTGATGATAATGGCAAGAGTAACTATAGCAATGCGATTCAAAGTTTCAGTGAATTCACTTGGACCCTGGAAAAAGATCCAGCCACAAAATATTAGCATGAATCCTTGATAAAAAGAAAATAAAAAAAGAATCTAGATCAATCTGGTAATGTCAATATTGTACCTTCCCTTCTCTTTTTACAGAGAAAAAATCTCTTAGTGATAAAATTAGGTTCATGCACAAGTTTTCTGCCAGCCTAAATACACGATGATCTCCCCGTTTCACTTTTAAAGTAGAAACTATTTTTGTAACATCATACATCAATGATTTGCTCTTCCCTTCATACCTAAAATAATGATGGACATGTTGCTAGAAAATTCAATTTGCACATATCGTAAGAATTCAGATGAAAAATTACAAGCTACCAATTGAAGTTTTCTGCATCTGAAGACCCATGGTCTAATAAGAATAACATATGAAGTATGAGGCATTGTTATCATAAGTTACTAAACTGAAAAGTGTCAGACAAGATGAAGCATGTGCATATGCTTACAATGAAAGAGGCACATGGGACAAGACAGCCAACAGTCAAGTAGAGACCAAATAAAAATACTCAGATGCATGCATTTAGAACTGTTATCATCTTTAAATTTCAACACATAAGCAAATGGTCATTGCTCTGCTCTGAAAGAAAGAAGTTAGTTTCACCAGATGGACTCCCAAGGTTCTTACCTGTATAGTGGAAGTAACCGGTAATTCACAATTTCAAACACCAAAAGAGTCACTCCAGGCTTGCTCAATAAGGATGGATATCTCTGCGCCAAATGCTGCAAAGAGAAATTGAGATGTGTTGCTATTGCATTAATTCAAGCATTCACACGTAATAAACAAGCACAAGAAATTCAAAAAATGGATGCACATAAACACAAATTGGATGAAGATTATACATGAAGGGATGAGACTAAGCACTTGAGTCAAATCATAAAAGTCCATAAAGATTTAAGAATTCAGCATCTATTCCAAATTAAAATTCAAAAACAATAAGTTTAATAGCAAAAATTAATTCTAAGAAAAAAAATTAGTCATTTGGTAAAAGGATCACATGCAGTAAATCAACTTCTCAGGAATGAAGAGAATAAACCGATTATCTCTACTCTTGGTCAAAACAATTTTGCCTTCATATTATAAATTAAATGCAGGAGAAATATCCACCAGTTGTATGAAATTGAAAAGGGTAGAATGCATTTTATTAGCGACTAGAAAACAAAAATTCAAAGAACCAGAACAATTCATTTGAAACAGATCTTCCAATAGACTATCCTCATAATAGTGATTCAACAGTATGTAAGAGTCAACAATTTCTTATCTTTTATTTTTTTTCTCTACTCACACAAACAGCTGAACTCCTCTTGCTCAATTCATTTCAAGCCATAAATGTAATTCTACAACTCAACATTGAAGGAATTTGAAAAATATAACACTGCCAATGCCTAGATTCCAAATAACAGGAAATTTAATGGGTAAAACCTTTTTAACTGTAGCAATGTCTTACTATAAATAATTTTGAACATTCAAGAGAAAAAGAAGCATTTCCAATTACAGAGACAGTATTTTTTTTTTTTCACTTACCACTCTCATGTGTTATGAAATCTACAGTTTAAATCCAAGTGAATTACTGGTTAGAAATCCCTTCCAAAAATTAAGGAAAAACAACTTCAGTTTTTCCAGAGCCTTGTTAAAATTTTTAAATTGTGTTGCATACAGCAAGCAGAGAATTGTTCTATGATGTTGATCAATACACATGGATTTATGATTTGATTAGTTATTCTGTTTGGCATCATATTATCAAACTAAAATTTGAATTTTTCTCTTCTAAAATTATACTTGATGAAATTTAAATCTAAAGCTTCTACATTGATGTCTTTCTAGGTTTCTACTAATTCAATTTTTCAGTTTGAGAAACTTTTTCTGCTACTTTCTTTTATGCTGCAAAAATAACAGAGTAAATCATACTGGCTTTCTGCAAAGTTAAGTAAATTTCCGTTGAGAATATTAGTGCCTTTTACAGGTTAATTTTTAGTCAGATTCTAGCAAATCTATGCATAAGGAAGTTGAATGAATTTCTAAAAGGAAACAAATATAAGAGAGAGATTCAAGCCCATGATGGCCATGGCCCAAAAACATACACTTGCAAAGTCTTAGATCTGTGAAGCTGCAATAATGCAAGTGACAGAAATGCATAAATGATTCAGAACCATGCTACTAAGGGCAAAGAATTTATAAGTAGAAACCAGCAACAGATCGTTAGTTCTTAAACCTAGACATTACATGCCCTCCATCTACACATCAAGACAAAGTGATATATCACCTGGAAAAATTTAGAAGGTAAAGGAAATTACACTGAAGTGTGAACGGAACAATGAGTGAGGTGCAATGAGCAGCAGTCGACAGTATGTTTCAACCATTGCAATGCTAGGAATAACCTGCACAAATTTTAGAGTCATATCAAAAGTAATCCTCAAAACTGTAGACATCCGATGTATTTTGCAATCAAGGATGGCATTTATTCGAAAATTAGCTCTCCGTCTCACCAACACTTTGCACTTGTTTAGTTCAACTCTCTTTTGAATAAGAAAAGAAACTTTGCAAAGAAAGAAAAGGAGGGTACAAGCTGGAGAATAAGGTATCCTACCAGTAATCTCAACATACAACCACAAACAAGCATGTAAAGAACAAAATTAAGGAGTGATATCATCTGATCAAGGTGATAGCACTCAGAACGAAAGTCCTCTTAAAACCTCCTGAAGCATAGATGCAGATAGTCAAACTTGGTTAGGTAGAATTGCATTTTGTAAAAACATCAGTGTGAGGTTTTTTTTGAAGATTCTGAGAAAGAGTTCTCAAATTTCTTTTGAACCAATTCTTGGAGCAGTTTTCATGCTAAAAATATGTTAATTGTTATATATGAAAAATGAAGCATTTATGGTATATCTTACTCTTAGCCCTTTTCTACTTCTGATTTTCAGGAAACTGAGTTTCATTGGTTAATCAAACAAAAACTCACATATCTACAATTTGCATTTAAGTAGTAAACAAGTACCTGCCCAGCAAATAAAGAATCTTCCAGTTGGAGGATCAACTTCAAACATAGATTTAGCGAAAGGCCAGATAATAATGACATTGGTAATGGGCTCACTTCCCTCATCACCATCAACCTCTCATTGGACTGCATATTTGTCCCTGGTAACTCAGAAATTCCAGCAGAGGATAGCCAATTCACCGCTGTTTCACAAGCTGGCTGCGCCATAGTGTACGACACTACCCAAAACATCCCAATTGATCTGTCATCCATATTCAAGTAATCAATCATCCGATCACCTGAAATAGAAAGTCAAACAAATTAGAAATACACTTAGACTGCCACAGAAAAGGTAAACTCGTAATGCAGTACACTGGGTAAAAGGTCTCATTTTAATCATGGTATTACTATAAAAAAATATTATGAGAAAAATGAATTCAAGTATGCCATTAGCATTGAAATCTGTTCTGAAGGAGTAAACAAGGAAAGTAAGAGAGTGTTGAGGATGCTTTAAGAACCAACGATTCTAAGTTGATGCACGCATTTGGCATTGCGGTTTACAAAACCGTGTTTTGTCAAAAAAAAAATTTAATTTTTTGAGTTTTGAAAATTGCTGATGGGAAAAGCAGGTATGTGGGTGCTTTTCTGAAAAGCCCTTTTCAATAAGCAGGTTTGAAAAAATTAAAAATAACAAACAATTACTTCAGAAAAATTAAAAAAGCGCTTTTTCACCCCTAAACAGCAATCCCAAACAGGCCTTTAAAGTAGATGGAACAGGTACCATTAGAGTACCACTTAGGTTATTACATTTTTCTATTTCATTCAGCTCTGACAAGACTGGTGGCCTCCGGTACACTAATTCCATGTTTTGATTTCTGCATTGTGATCTTTTGGAGAATATAACTTCCTTCTAGTTATGATATGTGATTGACGTGAAGTTAGAAAGTAAAAGCATTGAATCAGCTAGATGTTTAACAAAAATTTATGATTCCAATCACCAACAAAAACTAAAAAATCAAAGATGTTAAAATGAAATTTCATTGGAGAGGAATCTACCTTTCGTTACTGTTCTCCACCATTCATCTATTTGCTTTCCTTTCTGAAGCTGCTCATTGTTCACATATTCTCTTGTTGATGTGTTCAATGACCAAATACGCAAGTTTTGACAACTGCTTATAAAATCAAGCAAGATGCTTTGAGGATTATTAGGATCAGAACTTCGATCTTCTCTATGAAATGATATGATCTTTCTGGTAGTCTCTACCTGCCAGCAGAAAGCTTGCACATAAGGAAGTTGAAATAGTATATTGACATTTTTTTCTATATCATTAAAAGAATCCAATTGACTGCTACTGAGGAATGTGTAGACTGTGAAGCCCAAAGAAATTCCTTGAATGATGAAATATTAAATGAAGTTGAATTTGCAGTGAAAGCAGAGAAGAAGATGCAATATTGTATTGCAGTAGTAGAAAATATTAGAATTGTAATCTAAAAAGCCAACCTTTCTAGCATCTGTATTTAACGCGTTCATCACAAGCTCAACCCGAATAATTTGTGCAAGCAACCAAGTCACATGATTTGTGCGAAGAATGTGCTGATCACCTTCTGTTAGACGTAAAACTAGCTTATCCACAAAATCGACAAAATCAATACATCCACTCTTCATAAGGAAAAAGAATATATCGGAGAAAACAAGCCACTCTTGCCAACAATTTACTTCTGCAGTTCACCAAAGGAAAAGATATAAATATATTATACATATGCTATAAGCAGTCACAAGACCAGTTGTATCAAAGAAATCAAATGGATACTGTAAGAGTAAAAAAAATGGAGATAAGCAGCTTCATCCAGAAAAAATTGGAGATAAGCAGCTTCATCCAGACAGGCATGCTGGGCTACTGTGAGAAATAAACCTACAACGTTTCTTGGTCTAACATCATTAATTGAGTAGTAGTACAATCAGAAATTCAGTATAGGAAAAAAAATAATGAAAAGAGAGTCAACAATCCTCAATAACTACATATAGCCATAGCAAAAGCAAAGGAAAGAAATATTTGCCTGAATTTGTTAGCTTCAGTAGTTCAACAATTCTGTCAATGGTTGCCTCACAAATCATACTAGAAGTAAAAACAGCACCAGGAGTAGGCCCATGAGCAGGATTCCTATAGCTGGGAGCCACAAGGAGTATTCGCTTCCACCAGTCAGGTGATGGAGTAGTGCGAAGGGCATGCCTTATACAACGTAAAGCTCTTTCCCAATCCAAACTTCCCCTCTGGATAGAATTTGCAAGATCCTACACAATTAAGTGAAAAGCACTTGACCAATGCATCAAGACAAGCAATGCGTTTTAATCAAGGTAGAGAATTAACGCACAAAGGAAGCTTGTAGGCTTCAGGTTCCCGTGCACAAAACAGATTTACATAAAGCAAACCCTAACATTATGTATGACAACTTCCCATGTCAAGAATTTCATCTTCACTTGAAATGATAGCCGAAATAAATACCATATGTGTAAAATTTTTATTCTAAGGACATACACTATAGTTGGGACAGTACAGGGATTGCAAAATCACAGAACCCGTCCCAAAATTTAGGGCTATTAATCTCAAAAAAATGAATCTCCATCTTGTACCATCCCAAACTTTTGGGACTTTTCAGTTTGGAAGTTTGTTACTTTAGAAATAATGCAAGACAGTATGGGAAATGTCTAGTTTCAAAGATTTTGGAAAAATGTATTTAAGGTTATTTTTGTGTTTTCTAATCAATTATCCAAAATTATTCTACTTAAATTTGTCTTATTTAATTTGATATCAAGTTGAAGTTGGGATAAGCATTTGGACATTTAGCATAGAAAACTGAAATCGCATGTGTGTGTGTGTGTAAAATTTGTCATTACTCTCAGCATTAATTTTATACATTCTTTGTTTTTCTCAAAAAAAGAAGTTCAATTTTATTAACTTTATAAAACAAGTGATTTGACATTTACTTAACTAGTGAATCAAACTTCATTAGTCAATTCTCAATTTGTTTATCATATTATAAAATTAGATGATAACATGATAATGCAATAAATAAAGGCTCATTATTGTTATTTGTTATTTGTTATTTCATTTTTCTATTTATATTCAACTCTTATTACATATGACCTCTATCTATTAATTTTTGCTTGAATATAGAAAACACAAAAATGTGAAAAATTTAAAAGAAATATTACCATATAAGTGACTAATTATACGACATCTAGGTAGTAATACTCAAAAATACTATAAAATTGGTTGTTATTTCAGTTCTTCAGTATGATTCTCAGTTCAAGATAAGCCCGATACTCAGATCCATAGTAAACCTTATATGACATGATGGTTCGGTTTAGGAAAAGTCAAATGGTCAATGGGACTTTAGGATTTCAGTTATGGCTTGAATATTCCAGTACCCATGCTCTGCCCTTTTAAACATATATATTAGCAATTTGAGTAGAAGAAATCAAAGTTCTTTAAAGTTCACTTGCAGCAACAATTCAACAGAAGAGGGGAGGGGTGATGAAGTGGTGCAATATGTACTGCTTGATAGGCATAAACCATATCTTAGCTATGAGTCTACGACCCAAACCCATCTTTAGCAAGACTATTTCAAAAGAATCAAAACTTTATTTTTACTTCACAGATGCTGGTTAGGAAACTAAATACGAATTTGAAATTTAGTAGGATCATTTCATAATTTTCTACTTTGTTTCATCACTCAAAGGATGTAATCTTTATGGGTGAATTAGGGATTTATTTGACCTGGGAGACTGAGTTGACTTCAAAATACAGTCCTCAGTTTGTGTTGCAGGCTGCAGATTTTTATGGTACTCCCGTTCAAGCCAAATCACTAATGAATATATGCATCCAGGACTACAATTATTACAAAATGCACCAAATTAAATAAAAGATTTTACAAAAAAAACAGTAGCACATGTATAATACTACTATTCAATAAAATGAAACATCATTATTTCAGACTGTATAACAAGTTTAGAGGAAAAATATTATCACCTCCCCATGCAGTGGCTCTCCAAGGACGCTTGGATATGTGATTGGTGAATAGCGCAAGTTTGGTGCTGCTTCAACAGAAATGTTAGGAGTTGTTTGTGACAAAATTCGATGAGTACCAAAAGTGGGGCAATGAAGGTGTTGATCTAACATTTGCATGTGCATAGCCATCATATCTCGTCTTCGATGGATCTCCAAGATGAGTGTAAATAAACCTTCATCATCTGGTATGTTCTCTATAAACTGTAAACCACTGCGCAATAATTCATAAAATGGCACTCTACACTTGTTCTCATCTACCAACAGCCAAATAACATCCAAACAACTATGCAACCACTCAATCAGAGATTTACCAGTTCTCCAAGATTTGGCCCCATCAGATTCTTCAATTCCATGTTGTCTTTCATCCCAATTAACGAGCCAGTTCAACATGTGATGAAATATCTCAGAATAAGTTACTGGCTTTAAATTAAACTCAAGACCAGTTAAGATAATTTTGCAACATAGCTGGCGCAAGCTGCTTACAGCATTATCTCTCATAGATGAGTTAACCCTAACTGTAGATGATTGCCCATTGCTAGACATATCAGACAATTTAACAGCAGACATAGTTGAAAGGGAGGACGTTTCAATCGTGGATTGAACAGGAGAACCAATACCATGAACAGAAGGTAATGGAGAGGTAGGATTTGAAGACTGAAAATTCGAAGAATTGGAAATTGCACTAGAAGATGGAAGCATAACACTCTGTGACAAATTCATAGAGGATACATTTTGACCAGCTTGACCAGCAGACATTTCCGCAGAGGATACAGAAGAAAGAAGAGAGGGCAAAAAAGTATCCCAATTAATATATCCAATGCTGCACAAGCTCCGTAATGCAAAGAGAATAAACTCAGCTCGCGGGGCATGATTACAGCACTGAATAACTAAAGATATAAGCACAGATTCTGTAACAGACCGCAGTTGATCTTGATCCTGAAGTACACAAGTATGTATTATCCACATTATCAGCATACAAGTCTAGTAATTGTTAACTTAACAACCATTAACACAACAAATTTAACAATAATAATAACGGTATGCTAACCGGAAACTGGCTCTGTAATTGCTCAAAATCTAAAAGGAATTGCTCATTTGGAGGAGGTAACTCTCTGTTTAGAGCAAGTACACGCTTTTGTGACTTGTTCCTGACAATTATTATTATAAGAATTATTATCAATTTAAATGTGTGAGTATTGACAATTTAAAGAACAAAATTTGAAAGGAAAAAAAAAACCTAATATAGAGCAACTACTACATGAATAATAATAATCACAACTCACGGTGGTTCGCGTGATGAATCGTCAGGTTTTTGGCGGTTACTTCTCTGTAAACAAAATTTTAAGACAGAAATTAATAAATTGATTCGATTAGAAATTAAAATAAAAAATAAAGGGTTAGAAAAGTAAATTACTCCTAAATAGAGATTAAAGAGGTCTATAATGGCAGCACGAGCAGGATGGAACTGGTAACCACGAGAAGCACCGGTTGTTGCTGCTATTGATCTCTGGTTCTGATCCATTTTATTTTATTTTTTATTTTTCTTTTAGTTCATTTTTTTCAACGAAAAAAAAAAGAGAAGAATAAGAAGAAGAAAAATGAGAATACAGTGTCTGTCTGCAATTTTTAATTTTTTAGTGAAGAAAGAAAAAGAAGACTCGCTGCAGTTTTGAAGTCAAGATGTGTATCCCCGCGAGTTTTATTGGATTTGAGTCGGGGATCCGATTAGAGGTGGCAAAGCCTACCCATATCCATCAACCCACCTTAATCCACTCTTGTTAGATGGATATGGGTCATAAATGGGTCTTTATAAAAATTAAATGGGTTGGATATGGGTTACAAAATATAACCCTTATTTTTGATGGGTTGGGTCATATTGGGTATGGGTAACCCTATAAACCCATGAGTAAATTACATAGAATGTTATAAAAACTAAAATACTATTAAAAATACCCTTTGATTTTTTTATTCAAAAAATATCATTTATTCTTAT
>CANYLF011727641.1:0-18017 GCA_948193215.1 Bocquillonia castaneifolia | reverse complement strand
AAATTTTTATGGTAAGCTCGGGAATATATTTATGCAGCCTGTGCAAAATTTTAAATTAAACGGACATCGTTTACTATTATTTTTAATTAATAACAGTAAAAACGCAATAAATGCCAAAAATACACTCCCGGGCTTAGAAATTGAAAAACCAAAAATTACGGTCATTACAATATCCCATCGAGTTTTTGAATTCACTTAATTTCAATGGTTTTCCACAGCATGAATTGAAATTAAAATTAAATACTCCTATCATGTTACTTCGTAATATTAATCCAAGTGTTGGATTATGTAACGGAACAAGATTAGTGGTGACTGAATTGGGAAGAAAAATTATCGTTGCACAAATAATTACGGGATCTAATACTGGAGACAAAGTGTTCTTACCTCGAATTGTTTTATATGTGCCAGAAAATAAATGGCCATTTACATTAAAAAGGAGACAATTTCCTATAAAAGAATGTTACTGTATGACTATTAACAAAAGTCAGGGACAAACATTATGGCAATTGGGATTGTATTTACATGAGCCAGTATTTTATCACGGTCAATTGTATGTGGTTTTATCTAGGGTAACATCAGCAAGTCGTATTAAAATATTAATTGATCACAATAAAAACCAAGATGTAACTGCCTGTACTTAGGTTGCATTTCATAAATGTAAGATCAATTCACTCAGTGAGGTCTGACTCCCCTCAATTTATATTTTCAGGATTCTCTTTAGACCTCTAAGAAAGAGTCTCTTCGCCGGTCTTTTTCTTCACCGGCTATTTTGAGTACGTTTTAGTACTAACATTCGGATGTATAAACTCTAGAGCTGCAGTGGTATCATGGTTGTAGTTGGATATTATAATTATGGAGGTTATCAGTCATGTAGCATTATTATGATGAAGGATTGCAATATTTACAGATATTATTATTTTATGATAGATGTTAACAACCTAGAGAACCACCCAGCTCTTAGGCTAGCTAAGTTATTATATCAGATGGTTTTATGATATTAATATTATTTGTCTGAACAGGTTTATTTTATTTATGTTGAACCAAAATATATAATTCTGGTGTGTTATGTTGAGAAATGGTATTTTACAGGTTTAGGCTAGCCATGGGTTCCGGTAGCATATAGCTTTTCCGTTCCCTGGTGCCGGTCGCGTAACCCGGGAATGGGTCGTGACATTAACAAAAAAATGTCATCATTGCTATTAATAAAAAATTTTATTAAATGTCATATCAATAAAAAAAATTTAAGGGTTAGTTAGAAGAAAAAAACAATCAAACAAATTTGACTTATTCGTATTCTATAAAAGATGGTATCTAGCAAAGTGTGCCTTAAGGTAAATTTTTGCACAAATCAATGAAAAATGTGCTTAAAAAGGAAACTTCAGTCATATGTAATTTTTATTGAATAAATTTAATTGCAAAAAACTTAATTAATAATATTTTCTCAAATCATACATTTACAACATCCTCATTTTATTTAATAACTTAAAAATCAAAGTTATATAAGTAATTTAATACCATCAAAATGTGAATGGGAATTTTTTTTTCAAATATATATATATATATATATATATATATATATATATATATATATATATATAAATGATAACGATACATAATGGTGAATTCTATAAATGAATATCGAGATATATAAAATAACATGGATTTAATTTTGTAAATAAGTGCATATAGAAAATAACATGTATTTTATATTTCCATTATATTTTAGGAACAATCAAGTAATAAAATGCAACAATCAGTGTAGTAGTTGGTAATTAATTTTTGATTTATTTTTAAATATCAAAATCTAGAAAATACTAATTGCCGACATTGATTGACGTCTACACCGTTGTAATCTAGGTAGTGGATTATGTCATGATGGATGACTTTTTAAAAGTAACTTTAGCAATTGTAGATATACATTTAATAATTGGTTACGTTGTAATTTTTTTAAAAAAATGGCCGTAATATTTCATTATATTATAAAATATATCAAATATACAATTTAAAATAAATTATTATATTTAATGTATTAAAAGTTTTCATTATATGCATCATATATTGCATTCTTCTTATAAGACAATACCTTGAATATCTTATTATGTTTTCTATGTTATATGATCAAAAATAGTATAAATTTGTTATAATTTTATTATTTTTTTAAGAACGTTGATAATTTTGTCACATAACTTATAAGTAATAGATTAACAAAGTATACCATAAAATATGTGGTCTCCATGTCACTGAAAAATATATTTCATTAACAAGCAACACTACAAGACATCAATTACCTGCAGTAAAGATTGCCTACAACTTTAAATACTTGATAATTAAGAAAAGCCATTTAAAAAATAAATTATTTTTCTTAAAAAAATTAAATTTTATTAAATCACATTGACTGGAAAAATCTCATTGTACCTTCGAACTAAAAGCTACATCCGAGCAAGCAATAAACCATCTTTAGAGATTATAAAAAGGGATTACAAATGGATTATATTAAAAAAAACCATCCTTAGGTAATTAGATCACATAATCCATATATTATACAATAAAAAAGATGGGTCAAGGTGAAAAAAATTCATAAAAATAAACTAATTATATCTGCATATGCTAAACGAAAAAAGGGTTAAACATCATGATCATACAACATTAATTAAATTGACAGCAAATATTGCATGATCTTCATTTTCAATGTAAGTTAGAATAAATTCAAGCACTTCCCCTCTTTCAAGATCATTCTCCTTTTGAAATCTGTTCCATTTCCCTTCAAATCTTGCTTTCACAAGGAGCCTTTTTTTATTGAATCGAAGCACATATCGAACAAGTAGTATGTAACACCAGTCACACCATGTTCATCAAGAAAGAATAAAATAGCATCCATTTCTTCACCAACAAGATGTTGTCTTCCAAAATCGATTGGAATATTCTGATGAGAAGAAAAGAAAAGGCAAAAATTCAACACATCTTAAAGAGATGGACAAGATATTCTTCTGCATGCAAGAAATCAAATGAATTTGTTACATATACGGAATGACACTTACCAATTTATAATTCCAGTCACAGGAATTCAAAGTGACCTCAAACTTAGGATCATTAGGTTTCAGAATCAAACTATATGCTCTTGATTCCACCGCTGCAACATTTTTTTTAGACAATAGAGATGAAGAAATATATAAGTAAGATTTTGAAACCAATTTTGAAGAAACATAACAAAGATTATTACGGAGAAAATCTGCTAATTCTAAAAGAGTCGCTATCATCACTTCCAAGGGAGTTACGATCACTTTTAAATGAGTGGATTTCGATGACGTTTTCTAGATTCATCTTTTTACGTGCGCTGCCGTTGTCTCTTTCTATCTCCTAATAACCTCTCTTATCTTTTTTTCCTAGATTTTTATTATATTTTTGATATAATGGTAGTATTTATAGGAGACATTCTTCAAACCTTTTCAATTTCCAACGCAACCACTCACACTTGCCCATTTAGAACATTAAATAAGGTAATTGAATCCTCATAAAAAATCCAAAAAAATAAGGTAATTTAATCAAATTATACAATCAAAGCAAATCAATATCCATTTCATTACTAAATTTTGGATCCAAATACAATGAAAATCATATCTTTCCTATAAAAAAACCAGTAAATAACCTAATTACAACACCAAAAAAAATGCAAAAGTTTTCTTATAATCCAATTCATCTACATTGATGCCCTTTTCTTCATGTGAACCGGTGCCCTTGACTTAATCTTGATCAATGCCCTTCTTTCCATAGTAATCAGATTGAGCTATATGATCCTAATCACCACCATGCGCAATGGAACTTGTACCTTCTGTTTTGGCATCATAAAATAAATAGTAAGCATTCATTACTTCATCAATGGTGTTGTAAGACCTATAAACACTCCCACTGTAACCAATTACATGAGGAGCACAATCTTCCCAAGTTTGATATATTCCAGGCTCCATTCCTTGAAAAACAACGTAGAACTTCCTTTTATTGCCCTTCTTATTCTTCAATTCCATTGCTAAAACTTAATTAGTTTCTGCAAAAGGATATGAGGTTGAGAGATGAGTGTAAGAAGAGATGAATGTAAAGAAAGATTAAGGACTTCAAAGATTAAATGCTTAATGAAATTAACCAGGAAATTATTGTAAATTAGCAAATCCAATTAATGAAGAAAGATAATGAAATTTGAATTTCAAAATCCTAATCTGAATTTGGGAACACTATTTTTTGACAAAGGGCAATTTGGTTATCCTAATTATGCATTAATTACACCAACTGTCTAGAAGAAAATACCCTTCCAACTGCCAACCAAATTAGGGTAGGATTTAAAAAAAAAAAAAAAGACCATGCATTTTAATCTAACACACAAGCATTGATTTTGTCTTTACAAACATAAGAAAGGTGAAAGTCTAGAAATGTATATCTAAGTTATAAACAATAGATGTAGCAAGAGAATATGATCATCTTTATGTATTTGAATTATTAATTCAGAAAATGTAATATATCTCAAATATATAACTTTTAAATGATATATTTTTTTAATTAATTACAATCATAACTAAAACATAGATAAATCTCTGAAAACATGTTTCTTTAATTATAATAACCAACAATTCTAAAATTAAATCAAATAAACATACATCAACACTTATGTGTGTGTGTGTGTGTGTATGTGTAAGTGCGAATGAAATTGATTACAAATTTAATGAACATAAATATTTTCAAAAATACTCTAATACATAAATGTCACTAAGTTTCACATTCAACTGACATAACCATTCAATAATGAATCACACACAACAATAATTTAAAAAAATCATAAAAGCCTAATCACATGTATTTTCCATAATTACGGTTAATCCACCAAGAAAAATGTTGTTGTACTAATTTAATTTCATTATTTTACTTATAAACATCTAAACCATTTTAGTATCATCTAAATATATACTTGTAAAACATGTAATAAGCTAAAATGGAAAAGATTTCAATTGTCTAAAATTATTGTTTATCAATACACATAAAACATTTAACACAATACATTGGATTATCAAGTATAGCTAACAGAGCATTGTGAAATTGATAATATTGAAAAAATGCAAATATTAATTTTTTACCCTAAAAAATGAATTAAATCCCAAATCTATCATGAATTTAAATTGTTCTGAAAAAGAATCGAATTTTGCGAGTTACACCAAATATATCCACCCTTCAATTTTCTTGCTATTTTTACCTTCAAAACGGTGTTGTTTTGGGTGGGTGAGGTTGAATTTGCACAAGAAAATTGAAGGGTGGATATATTTGATGTAACTCGTAAAATTCAGGTCTTTTCAGAACAATTTTAAATTCAGGAGAGATTTGGGATTTAATTAATTTCTGAGGATAAAAAATAGTATTTGCCTTGAAAAAAATACTAACCATTGTTGTTGTGCTCCCACCAAAATATAACCTGAAAAAATGATTACTTTCGTAGCAGATAACTATAAAGAAAAAAATCAAACCTTAGAAATCGGTCCATCTACAAAAAAATATTAAAAATGTAAAAAAAATGGAATAAAAAACAAGCAAATATTAGAATCACAAAAAATTATGGGAAAAAATAAAATGGAGAAAAGAAAAGCTGAAAATGGAGAAAGATAATGTCTCGATGAATTAATTGGACTATAATTTTGACTAATTTTTTTAAAAAAGTAAAATGCAATTAATAGATTAATTACTGGAATAATACAGAAGAGGAAAGTAAAAATTAAGATAAAACTTTCCATTGTTTTTTCATTGAAAAGATCATAAACAAGTAATTTCGCAAAAAAAATCATGAACAAGTAATGTATATAAAAAATAAAAAACACTCTTTCATAATCGTTTGTTTATATGAAGATTATAAAAAACACTCTTTCATAATCGACTCGATTATCAGATTATAGATTATAAGTTCATAACCCAAACCCATTCCCATTTTCCCATTTTGGGTAGAACAGATCTACTAATTCTTTGATTCCAGTTAGTAAGAGGGATCTTGATAAGAAAAAGAAAAAACGTGAACGGTGATTAGATTGATGATAAAATAGAATCCTTGGTCTCGAACAGTGATTCGATTGATGATAAAGAAAGATAATTCTTGGTTCAGTTCTCCACCTTAACGACAGAAAAAAGGATTGATTAAATTCTATTGAGCTTGACTCATAGTGATCATTTATCAATGAATGACTCTGGTTATCAAATGATTGAAGAGCCGGGAGCAATTTATTTATGATACTTAGTTGACATTCATTAAAAGTATCTAATGAATTATTAGTTCAATACACCCTGTTTAGCAGAAAGACGAATTTTCCTTGCTTATTATCAGACAACCACTTATTCACAGACCTCGTGTGGGGTGAATAATTTTCATTTCCCATCTCATGGAAAACCCTTTTTGCTCCGCTTAGCCCTATCCCCCTCTAGGGGTATTTTAGTGATAGGTTCTATAGGAACCAGACAATCCTATTTGGTCAAATATCTAGCGACAAACTCATATATTCCTTTCATTACAGTATTTCTGAACAAATTCCTGGATAACAAGCCTAAAGTTATTCCGGTAGAATTATTAAAATTATTTTATTTTTTGAATTCGTTAGAACTGTATCAAATACAAATTTGAAATAGAATATTAGAATTAGAATATAATAGAAAATTCTATTCTAATATAAATTAGAATTAGAATATAAATTCTAATAATCTAAATTATAAGTAATTTAAATTACATTTATAATCGTCAATGTGACCGATTCAATTCCATTTGTTTTTCTTTGTGATGATAAATAACCTACTTAACTCAGCAGTTAGAGTATTGCTTTCATACGGCGGGAGTCATTGGTTCAAATCCAATAGTAGGTAGAACTTATTAGATAGTAGATAGAACTTATTAGATATCAGAATCAATGCTATCTAATAAGTTTTTTACCCACCTTAGTTTAGTGATTTTTTTTTTTATCTTTTTCATCTATTCTATTTCATTTTTGAATTGAAAAAATTTTCGTTGTATACGTTTAAGCTTTAAATATATTATTAGGATTTTATATAAGGTATATTGAGATTAAATTGGAATTTAAATGAATAAGATAGATCGATTTAATAATTAATCGGATGGTAAATCGAATTAAGATTTTAAATGTATTAGATGAATAAAAAATGATAATAAATGATCTTGATAGAATTTAAATAAGAATAAATAGACAGATAAAATGTTATGATAAATTAACTATGAATAAGTAAATATAATGTTAGTAATCATTTATATGATATGGTATTAATATTGATTAAGGTAGATTGAATATAAATTTAATAAATAAGATAATAAAATAAATCAATATAAATGGATAGGTAAAACATTATTGATTATTATTGCTATGATATTGATGGATATTAAATATATAAATTTAATGAGTAAGATGGCGAGATGATTTGATAAAAATAAAATAATAATAATAAAAAGGAAAGATAAAATATTATTATTAATGCGATATGGTTGTTTTGGTAAATCCATGTAATTTGGTAAACCCGGTATGCAGTGATGAGTTTAGAAGTGTATTTTATTTGTAAAAATGGGCTCCACTAGTTAGAGAGATATCCGATTTACAGAAGAGATGCTGCCGGATTTTTGGTAGATCTTCTCATAAAAGCGTGGGGTGAGTTTAAAACGTTAGAATTATAAGTGACGATTACCGTTAGATACAAGTCGATGTAAATACGACGTATTTGTATAAAATTCTAGAAATCTTAGAAATTAAGATATTGTCTGTTTTTCTGAGTCTTTGTTATTTATTTATATTCTGTAGATAATCAGAGAGCCCAACGAGGGCCGAGTACTTCCGGAGCGCAGGGAGGCGCTTAGTCTATCTGTGAGTTAATTTCATATTTATGATATTGCTCGTAGAACGTATATTATTATTTCATATAATTATAATTATATTTTTGATTATTAATAATTATTATATTTATTATCAAGCACATAGATATCATGCATATGTGGCATTGAAAATCATTATGTATATATATTATATATATATATATATGTTTATATTATATATTGCATTTGGATATAATGTGATGTGATGCAATGAGTGGACTTCTGTGATTCAGTGCTTGCGGAAAGAGGATCGTTGTGGGATGAGCTACCTGATGGATGTCATCAGGATGAGTGCACACAGAAGTCAGGTATGTTTATGGTTATGATGGAAAGAATCGGGGCTGGTTCAGTGTAGTGGTCGGACGCCGATCTGTTATATATTTTATGATTATTTTGCTATAGCTGTGGCTGGTTCGGTGTAGTGCTCGGACGACAGCATAGCAAAGTTTGGGGCTGGTTCGGTGTAGTGCTCGGATACCAGACCATTTATGGATTAAGAGAAAAATGTTGGAATAAGAGAACCAGATATGGTTATGGGGTTATTAGGCGTTCTACCTCAATCCTCGTCCTTGATTATTGTATTCATTTGAGTGTTGTATGTGTGTGTGTGTGTGTGTGTGTGTGTGTGTATTATGAATGTTGCGTGTGGTTTAGGTTGCATTTCATAAATATGAGATTAACTTACTCAGTGAGGTCTGACTCCCCTCAACCCATTTTTTCAGGATTACTTCAGACCTCGTATGTTGAGATTCTACGTCGGATTCCTACTTCACCGGCAACTCGACGTATGTTTTATTTATGTATTGGGTGGTTTTCTATCTAGAGCTGCAGTAGAACTCTTTCGTGTGGGTTTGGTTTGAGATGTCATTTGTCGATATCTATTCATATATATGTTTATCACAGTGTGTACATATAAGTATATTACTGATATTTTATGAGTGGTGTGATGTGTGAAACTCCAACTGGTATGCTAAATGTTATATTATTGATGATATTGAGATGATAATAATATTTATGGAGTGATTTATATATTACGATACCTATATTACTAATGTTAAGGTTGGTTTAATAGATTAAAGGCTTGCTACGAGTTCCGGTAGCATATAGATTTTCCGTTTCCTAGC
Organism: Bocquillonia castaneifolia; assembly: GCA_948193215.1. Lineage (NCBI taxonomy): Eukaryota > Viridiplantae > Streptophyta > Magnoliopsida > Malpighiales > Euphorbiaceae > Bocquillonia > Bocquillonia castaneifolia. The sequence continues at coordinate 9,002 of CANYLF011727641.1, read as the reverse complement.
ACCGGTCATGTACCCCGGGTTTGGGTCATGACAAAAGAATACAACACTTTAAATAGAAAAGATTAAATCCTCTCAAGACTAAGCAAGATTGAGTATAAACACTCTTTAAAAGAGCCAACCATACAAAGAACTTGATCTTAAGAGGCGCGATGAATGACCAAACTCCATTTAATAGTTCTTTAGAGTTATGAAAAAATTTAACCCAATTTATATTTTGACAAGACTTCGAATAATAACATGTTACATTCCATTGTAAAGAATTCGATCATGCATATCGACAGAGCAACTTGCAAAATGACGTCCACCAATTAAAACCAAATAAAAAAGGCATAATAATATATAGAACGACATCAACCACCATACTTACAAAGCAAAAACCATACCAATTTTGTGCATTCTATTGTCAAACGTTATAAAGAAGGAATATAAAGTTCCAATTACATACCAACCACAGTAACAAAAAATTGTTTAGATTTATGAAACATATTAAACCCACCAGGACTGCATATGAAATAATGAGTTCGCAGTTCCCACAATCATATTGCTTCAACCACAAATTAACTAATAATGCCTATGTAAATCTATATTATCATGATTTACGGTCATTATTAATGTCTTATGATTTGTGGATGAAACATGGAACTCATATACATAGACCTGCTGTATGCGAAAAACATAAGCAATCTCATTCCATCCCTTTGTTAATCTTGGCAAAACCTACGGGTTTTTTTTCTTCTTGCTACTGACCAACCTATATTCATACCAAACTTGGTATTCATTTTATGCTTTCTCTGAACTCTTAATGGTAAACCACCTTGATCTTTTTCCCAATATTGATTCAACTTTTGCTCTATGCAAAGTCTGTGTAATTTATTATAATAAATGTTAATATTTAACTCAGACACACACACAAACACATATTTATTTCACCAAATACTATATAAATGTAATTATTCTATTAGCAAACTAATAAAACCATATCCCAACTTAGAAGTTTATACATGTAATCTGTTTTGCAGTTAGCAGAAAAATATTGAGGGACCACAGCAATATCATCATCATCATCGTCATCATCATCATCATCTTTGCCATTCATATGCATAAAATAGGAAGTAAATATATTACCAAAACTACCTAGGCACATCTAATTTAACATAATAGCATATAAGAACATATAGCAAATTCAAAGTCTTCTTTTACCAAAAACAGACCACATCACCACACATCACATAGAGTATATGTTCATGCACTTCCAGTAATACATCAGTATACGGATAATAAAATTTAAATCTATTTCCAAAATTAATATAAAGAATAAAAAAATTACCAGTTTCAGTGAAGTCTGAGTAGTCAAGCTCATAACCGGTCATATTAAAAATTCTCAATTTGATTCGATGGTGACTTTTAGATACTCTAAACCTAAACCTTGCCTGACCGAGGTGTTTGAAGTGCCTAAACATATCAAACAGCCCTACTATTTGAGCACAGCCCCTACGTTTTCCGATTCTCACCTTCCAATACACATCGTTAGGAAGGCACAATCGCGTTCGACCATTGGTGCATTTGGATAATGCATTGTAGAAATGCAGGGCATTCCTAGATATAAATCAAACAATCACATATTATGATCAGGTCATTGAAGCTAAGTATAATAGTAAACGGAATCAACACCTCACCATCAAGTTTATGGTTCTGATAAACCCTAAAATGTCAAAACCAAGGTATTTTAACTAACCTATTTAAATAATATCTGATTTTATCAACATACCCATGAAATCGACATTAAATTAAAACTACAAAATATAAAATTTTAGAAATTGCATACCAGTACATTGCAGTTCATTATTGCTCTGCCAATAGAGCATCTGGAAATTATCAGCATTTTTTTTTATGATTGTTGGAAGAAGAGCTACTAATACAGATGAAGAATGATGTTTTTATTCTATTTTTTTGTTTGCTTCTCTTTTTTCCCTTCTTAGGAAAGGAATTGCGTGTATGATATATGTGGACATAATCACTTCTTTTTTAATTTTATATTTATTTATTTCTTTGTATTCTTTCTGATATAAGCTATTGTGAGTGATTGACATATCAGATAGGTGGATATGATATAGTAAAAAATTACATTAAGCTTTTAATTACATATGGTCATCTATGGGTAATTTTATTTTATCAAATTAATTTGTCTGTTTTAATACGTTCACTTGTTATGGGTAAGCATATTATAATTTTCTGATATATCAAAATATATATTCACATTATAATTCTTTTTACTATATTGATGTAAAATTTTTAACTATGTGAAAAATTACATTTCATAATATATATTATTAAATATAGAACTTAATTAAAAAAAATACCCTAACATACTAGTTAAGTATATAAATACAAGTGGATTTATGTTTCTAATTTTAATTGGAGTTGTGATTTTATTTTATTTTATTTTCTTATAAAAATTAATTTAGAAAAAAGATTCACAAAAATTGTGCTTTTTGTGATCATGGTAATTATACAGCAATCATAGTCAGATTATCTTGGCCAGCAGCTTTTAAAGGCCATTGATGCAACCGGGTTAAGTTGCAAACACTTTTTTTAGTTAATCAAGAAAATGCAATCAAGTTTTTTTTAAAAAAAAAAACCATGTTACTCGAGAGACATAAATCCTAAATTTATTTTTAAAAAATCAACTCAACTCTGTATCCTTGCATTAAGTTGGCATTTTTATGTCTATCAAAATATCACAAAGCAGAAACCAGTACCAAAAAAATTTAATTAAAATGAAAAAGGCAATGTACGCCTAGCTAGAGATATGTGAAGCTTCCGCCTTTGATAACATAACTGGAGATATCGTGTTTACTGAGATCGAACTCATGTTGTTTCTTGACGAGCACACGCAAGAAATTCCTCTGTTGAACAGAAGAAGAAGAAGAAGCAGAAGAGTCATGATCAACAGACAGTGCTTGAAGAGTAAAAATGGATATCACAAGAAAAGACTTGTTGATGGATTCTTCCATCGATGATTCTTCTTCTTCTTCTGTTTCCACTCGTCCAATCCAGGTGCCACATACTTCATAATTATTGCCATTGCCTACTCTAAAAAAGGAAACACATGAAACCGTCCTCTTCAGATCTTCTTCTTTAATTGAAAAGCCATCAAATATTTCATCAATGACTTGATAGCACAACAATTTTGCTTCTCGATTGAGAAGATAGGCGTAAACACGTGGTTGATGCCGAAGGTAAGGTCCCCTCATGATACAAGAAAGAAGGACGGGGTTTTCGTACCCATCAAATCCGAGTACAGGCAAACCACGACTATCAAAAGGTAAGGGAAGGAAGAGTTCCTCAAAAGACGGATCGAGAAACTGATGGAAAAAGATGTCTTCTTCTTTCCAAACATTGTTTATGAAATCAAAGACAAACGACTGTGCTCCACGGCTGCTTCTGACCAGAAGGTTCCAATCTGACAAGAGACATACGACGATGCGGCAGTTTCTTCACCCAGAGTTTACCTCCTCCGCCGCTATCATCATCGGCCGTTTGAAAATCTATGCCTAAGACATGAGATTGAGTCGTCAAAATCACACCTATGTCGCTCTCCTTCGCCTTCTTTTCCAACGATGGCGACGGCGTTCCCTCTCTTTCTGTTTTCCCCATTCCAAAATTCTATTCTTACAGTTTGTTTCACCAATTTTATCTCATATATATATATATTAGGGTTTCTACAACAGATGATTAATGATGGAAATAGAAGAGTAATGGTTGACGATGTTTAAAGAAAACTAAGGAAGAGTAGGGAGAAAGTAGAAGAAAGAAACGAAAAACAAATAGGAGGTGATAAGAAGAGAGGGAACGGCAGTGGAGAGAAAAAAAAGGCATGTGTAGGGTTAAAATATTTGTTAGAACGGATGGCTAGGATTAGATCATTAAAATGAATGGCCTTGATCTAATAATAAAGGGATGGTTGATATGAGGTAGGGTGAAATCCTAAGGCCCGTGTTTATTCTTCCTAATTTTTAATTAATTAACAATAATAAAGTCATTTAATCAGAAATTTTAATTATGTATGGTTGCTAAATAATTACCACAATTATTGATTCCTTGGGATAAATTTTTCAGGTAAGAAATACTAACAATTAAAATTACATATTATTAAAAATTATAAAGTTTGAGAAATAATATAAATTACTTTAAGTAAAGGAATTAAATATAACCTCATGAGTAAAGGTATTTATAAAATAAAAAACTATCACCCAAAAGAAATAATTGAAAAAATAAAATAAATTATATTGAAAAAAATAATAATTGAAATAATATATCCTTTAGATAAAAGATGTAATCAAACAATAATAATAATAATAATCGTAATTATTTTTATTTTTTTATAAGAAAAATAATTAAATTAAAATTCTTAATATAATTTAATAAAAAACATCAATAAAATATTAAAATTATCTAAATTTTTTTAAAAATCATAAAATGTAATAAGTTTTTTTTAAAATCATGTCAGATTAAGTAATTAAAAAAATCAAAATTTTTAAAATTATCTAAAAATTTTTAAAGATCACTTATACTACTACTATATATTATCTGCAGCAAGAAATCTGCCTTCTCTAATGTTGAGACTCGTGGTGGAAAAGGGTCATTTTCTCCCTACTCTCAATGGCGTCGATCGTACTCACTACAAGAAATTTGCTAAATGGTGTCATTAAAAAGCATCATTAAAAGTGTTATTTTCGTCACCTAAATTTCAGGTGATGAAAATTTATCGTCACAGCTAGCATCATGAAAAATGCGTCATATTTGTATATTATGACTCAATTTATTTTTGTCATAAAAAAGTATCTATATGATGACGAAGTCTAAAAGCGACACATATTAATTTGCTTTCAGTGACATTTATTTTGTCATAATTTATTTATTTTTTTTGTCACATTAGATCATATATCGTCACTAAATGTAGCACATTAAGTGATGGATTTTTAAATTGTCACGAACAGATTTAATTAATGACACAATGAAATTGTCACCATATTATATTAACTTCTGACGCAATATATCGTCACCATATTGTATATAGCAATATCACACATTTTGATGGTTTCTACTACAATTTTTTTAAATTTTTTTTATACTGCTTAATATAAAATAAAAGAAGAAAAGAAACTAATCATTACAATAAAATTAATATTTTTATTTATATTGATTCAAAGTATTATTTACAATGAAAATATTCATTTCAAGTCTTTACATAAATAAAATACAACTCATCTAAGATATAAGTAAATATATAATAAAAAATTACAAAAATTTCATAAACACCACAGAGATCTCCTTTGCTTGAAAAATAGGACTTCATGGACGACTATTTAAAGATGAGAAAGAGTAGAACACTCTCATATGCTCGACCATGTATTATCCTGATGACAAAAGCCACAATTTAATGGTTAGTTAAAATTGTATTGGATTTAATAAATATATAATTAAAGATGTAATTTGAAGTTGTAACTTTTGACTAATCAATTGCTTTTTCACTAATAACCATTCAATCTTAAATTCGTTGGAAAGACAGTTATGTTCAAGCAATTTGTATAGGCCAAAAGTATAACATGACTTCCTTTTACTCATCATGCAATACAATCCTTCCTTTAAACATGAAACAATCACAGGAAAGACATACTTTAATGTCAACAAATTAATGTATGAACAAGAAAAGTAAAGGAAAATGAATTAATATTGAGAAAAAGGAAAAAACAAGAAGTGGGTGATGATATTTCTAATGTTTGATAGAAGTAGAATCTAAATCAAAAAAAAAATTAAGCATACAAGTAGTATAGATGTATAGAGAATGAAATGAGATGAAAATCTTAGCCTGTCACATTGAAGATGTAAATGAAAAAAAAAAAAAAAAAAACTATAAGAGATACAGTGGTGACTTACCTTTAAAATCTATATATTAAGGAATTTTAAATATGTTTAGGAACCCAAAATCTCATGAGTATATTGATATCAATTTTATGGTCTGAAATTACTAAATTATAGAAATATGAAGTTTGATAAGCTTTCATAAGGATTTGGAAGTATGTGTCAATAGAGGAAAAGGATTGCAGGAAATTAATGAAAATAGGAAGGAAGGTGTGAAATAGGGGTGATTTCTTTTCTTTCTAATTTTCCCTTTTTTTGGGGGGAATTTTCCTTTTTTTTTTTGGAATGGAATATATGGGCAAATTTATCAGATCGTGGGTGCATAATGTGTGAATTGTGTAGTTATTCATCTTGATCTCTATTAGTCAAAGTCTTATCCTAACAAAATATCTTATCCTAATGGACCTAATCTTTTTTTAACATTTGTCGTAAACTTTAAAACAACCAACAGCAAAATTTCTCTAATAATAATAATAATAATAACTACAATAATTGACTAGAAATGGTCACATAAGTCCACTATTGTATGACATCAGATCACATAAGGTCATTCTCATTTTCGGGGGGTTATATAATTTTTGATTTAAGACCAAATAACTCCAAAATATTATTTATACTCTTTAAAGCTCTTTTAAAAAAAATACAATTTAATGAATTTTGACCTAATTTTTTGTATACAAATTACAAAAAAATCTTTTAAATTTAAAATTGTTTAAAAATTTTTGACTAATAAATTACTTTTTTTATTTTTAATGAATAACATTTAAAAAATTCATAAAAATGTAAAATATATCAAAATGAAACTTTAAAATTTTTTTAAATTTTGATTTATACCCTTTGTAAGTTGTTTATAAAAACAATTAGGTGAAAATTTAATAAAATGAATTTTTTAAAAAATATTAAATAGTATAAATATTATTTTAGATGTTTTTAATTTAAATCACAAATTATGTGATCTAATTGACGCCGAAAATAAAAATGACCTTATGTGGTATAGTGTCACAAAATAGTGGATTTATGTGACCATTACTTGACGATGATGATGACGACGATGATGGCGTCGGCGACGATGATGATAATAAATATAGTCATTATTGTTGGTACCAAATAAAAGTTATCATTAAATTATTTTAATTTGTTGAACTAATGTCTCTGCAGATTTATAATATAATGGTCAGGACGCTTGAAATAAACTTAAAAGTCACGAGTTAAAAATGACAAAAATAAATGTTGTCATGAGCATTTGAGTGACGATATGTACCTGTTACTTGTTTACTTAATTAATTAACTACAAAATTTGATATTGTTATCGTATGTTGAAATTTTCATCACACGAAAATAGCCATTATAAGTATCAAATTGTTATAAAAAGAAGTTTACCTTCAAAGATCTGGCACAAAAATTTTACCTCCATATGAAATTGTGACGAAAAAATTTATTGTCACAAATTTAAATGTTTTGGTGACGAAATATTGTGTCAAATATGATAAAAATAAGGATTTTCATGAACAAGAATTTTCAGTGACGATATCTATTTGTCATGTAATTAATTAGTTACGAATTTGATATTGTCACAATATATTGAAAATTTAATGAAACTAAAATCGTCATCAATAAAAATCATATTGTCATAAAAGAGAGTCTCCCTCCAAAATTTTAGCATAAAAAATTGCCTCCAAAAGTAATGGTGACAAATTTTCTTTATCGTCATAAAAGGCATGTATTGGTGATGAAATATTAGATTAAATGTGACAAAAATAAAGATCGTCATGAACTAAACATTTCAGTGATGATTATAAAATTTCGTCACTTTTAATCAATATATTGTGACGAAATTATAAGCGTAGCACAAATATTCGTCACGGATTATGCAATTTCTTGTAGTGACTCACTCTCCTTCCTTGTCACTGAAGCCACAAATCACATTCACCATACAATTATAGCCTGTACCAGTCTTATTCTCGATCATGCTCTCCTTAAAATAGGTCATCCTGTAACTGTAAGCAATCATACTCACCTTACGACCCTTGTATTCTCAACTGTTGCATGTTTAGAGCACTGTTGTAATTACAATTTTTAGTAGTTAAACCTATGTTTACGTTAATGGCTTACATGTCCATGAAAAGAAACTTAATTCGTTCGAAGTGCACTTCTTAAGCTTTTGTAGACTTGCTAAAAATCTACAGTAGTTTAAGAAAAATTTTAAAGAATCTTTTTAAAAATATCTTTTTAAAAAATATCAAGAAATCAGGCATCCTATGATATTCAGAAAAAAAAAAAAAAGTAAAGCTCACAATACTAATAGAAAACATAAAAGTGTACATGAGTTGACACAACCCGTGATCTATTTAAGATTAATTTGAAGATCATTTAGAACTGACTCAAGTTAATAGAGTCGAACTTGAGTTAGTCAAATAGTTTAACGAGCTGAGTTTAATTTTCTAAGTACTCGGTTCGACTGACCTAACATTTAAATATAAATATGAACCTTACCAACTGAAAATCAAAGAAAGTATCTAGTATAAGATACTCTTATTGAATATACATAATAATATTAAAAATAACTAATAATTAATACTTTTTTTTATAAGTATAGATTAAATATTTTATTATAATTACTATTATTTGTTTATTAATTATTTAAATTAATTGATTTTTTTTATAAAAACTGGTGACATTTATAATTATTATAAAAATATTATGAAACATAATAATAAATTGAAAAAAATTATTATTTTCATTTAAGTTTAAAGAGGTTTAAATCCGGCTCAACTAAACTCAAGCCCATTAATTTTAGTCAAGTTAGAACTCAAATTTTTATGACTGAACTTGAATGTAGTAATTTGATATTCAATTTGACTCTATTAATTTGATATTCAATTTGACTATTTCTTTGCATGGTATGAAATAGGAGAAAAATATTTAGCCTTTTAATGTACCTGAACTTTTAATATCTCAAAAAAAAAAAAAAACCCTGACTTTTCAAGACTCTAATATCTCTAATGTAATGCTAAAATTGAAGTTCAAAAAATGTAATGCTAAAGTAAAGTGTTAATTTTATAATTTAAAAATACACT
>CANYLF011727462.1:0-10042 GCA_948193215.1 Bocquillonia castaneifolia | reverse complement strand
TTAAACTTCCATAAACCTTATTACTCACAATTATCATTCCACCAATTAATATTATGCAATGTATTACATACAATTATGGTGCAAATGTCATGATATGATTAAGGTTTATTTTCCCTAATTTAGAAACTAGGCCGTGACATCATGTACGTCTCAATTCCCCTAGGAATGCAAAGACACATTGACCCCAAAGATTCTGTGATTGGACTACTGCATTCTTAGGGTGTGATTCTTATAAGCCACTTCTAGAATTATTCTAACCATCATTTCTTCTATGGCAATTATATCAAAGCAATAAAACAAAGAAAATCCTTCATTTTACATGCATTATAAATTTATGAAAAGTCAGTTTCTATTATTAACAAACAAGATTCGTTTTAACAAATTTACCAAATATGGTTAAAATTCAAATTACATGCAAAAAGTGACATAAACACACAAAACATCAAACAAGACAACCTAGGTTTCTAACTTATTTTAACCTATTTTATTACCAAATAAACATTATTAACCATTTTTCATGCATTAAAATGTACTACAATTACCTAAGAAGGATTAGAAGCTTACCTCATCGCTTAATTAATTCCATGTGAAACTGAATTTTTAAAGCCAAAAAGGACCCTAACGCTAATGTAACTCACCAACGCCAGTGTGGAGTGGCATTACAGGATTACCAATGCCACTTCAACTAGCCCCAATGCCAGTCCAAGCACAGATCCAAAGAAAAATGCAGAAAATAGTGGAAAATGCAAAAAAAATGCAATATACAAACGATTTGAATGTCAAAATCAAATGTTCTAAGCCTAAAAGCATTCATGTTAATTCTAAAACATATTACCATGCATCGAAACACATTTTAACATACATTTACACTCAAAGATGAAATTTTATTCATTAAAACCATATAAATATTCATAGAAAATTCATATTAACAGGAAATCACTTCAGATCTTACCCATAATCTTATTAATACTGCAAAAAGGTGTTAGTAACAAAAAAAAGCATATACAGAGCATATTAGCATAATTTTACATTATTTAAGCATTTAAATCATGCCATAAAACACATAAATAATCATTCAAAATCACCAAAACATGTTATACACAATAAATCATGCCATGGATGATCAAAATGAAGAGTAAAACATAGAAAACTTACCTTTAATTCTTCAGAATTAGCTTGAGTACCCTCAGGGAGCGTCGAATGATGTAGAACAAGCTTCGTTGTTGCTAACCACCAAGAAACCGGAGTAGGCAGGCTGTGTTCTTCTCAAGAACACCCAAAAAATCAATGCAAATGAAACCTAAGCTTTCTAAGTCCAAAATCTTTGTTTAGTGAGTTGATTTTAGCTTAATAAACCCATGTTTAGAATTAATTCGGATTTAAAATGAATTTCCAGTTAACTTTTGACAACCCCCTTCTCAATAGGAGAAGCTTGCCTTTTATAGGCAAAATAAAATGGAAAAGATGAGCTTCATGATCTGAATTTTTATCTCCATTTGAATTCGAATTGGTGATTACCCATTCTTGGGGATTAACCTTATCTCGAATCTGACCTTGTTTCTAGTCATTAGGAGAGTCCAATTCTTTTGACTTCAGCTGCTGTAGATAAATCTCACCATGGATGAGAGATAAAGCTCCTTTTATCTTTGTAAATAAATCAATTTTGAAGGGATAAATGATAGATAATGATAAATGGATGATACTAATCACTTTCTGTCTCATTTTAAGCTTAAAAGCTGATCTAGAACGAAGCTTATCATTATCCAATCATTTTGGATTCAAATTTAAATTGAAAAACCTGTCAAAACTGAAGTTGGGGCTGCTGAAATCATTGCACTGGCATTGGAGAGGAACCAACGCCACTCCCACTGGTGTTTAGGAGGTACACTAGCATTGGACCTTCCAAGGCCTTCTTGAGGTCCGAAACGGTCGAATCTGAAAAATCGTATTAGAGAAAAAAATGTGCAAAATGGCCCAATCTTTTATATTAAAAAGTTTCAGGCCATTTTGAGACTTACACAAGAAGTTATGGCCAAAACCGTCTGAATTTTGCATGATTAGGTTTAAAACAAGTTAATTTTGACTCAAAATGGCTTTTTCGAGTTTCAAAACATTTTCAAAAGATAATTGGTGATCAACAAGAAGCCAACATCATCCGACTCATGCTAATTAGAGCATATGCTATCATCATTGGGCCTCTGAGCCTCATCCCCATTCCTGCATCCTAAAATTAGGTGTCTACACCAGAATAAACAGAGTAGTCCAAAGTTTGACCTTAAACGCCCAACCAAATGGATGAATTTTCATCTGAAATTTTGCAAGGTTATAGAGAACATTCTAAAGTTTCCATAGAAACCAAATTCACTCAATTTGAACTTTTATAACTCAAGTTATGATCAAAATACTGAGGATGTTCTACACAGTCTAAAAACAACAACATGCACTTTGAAGAAATTCATGTAATCAACCTCAAAATAATATTATTTCCATAAATTGATATATAATTCATGCTTAATCAAGTCTTAATAACATGATTACAACTTAAAATTAGGTTTTCCCCAAATTCTACATAAACCTTAATTTAATTAAAATTCTACAAAAGAAAGAATTTACCTTAATCAAGCTTCTAACTTTCAAATTATTCTTCACCTAATTTTCTTCTTCAATTCAAAGCCTTAAAGAAAATTTTTATAAAATTTTTATGGAGAAGAGTAAAATGTTAGAAGTTAGGAAGGGAAGAAGAAAGAAATGAAAAAGAAAGGAGAGAATGCGTAGGATAAGAAGAAGAAAGGATAAGGCAAAGTGTATTGGGTGTAGGTGAATTTGTCCACCAACTCTCTTTTTTATTAATTATTATTATTATTATTATTACACATCACTCTCCCACAAACCCTCAATAAAATTTCTACCAACTAATTAATCCTTCAATTAAACTTATACTATAAATAACTCATCCAACTTTTCCTACAATTAGGTCCTTACTATACTCTAACTTCCATAAACTTTACTACACATAATACTCTTCTACCACATTATATTATGCAATGTATCACACAATATTATGATTAAAATGACATGATTAATGATATGTTAATGCATTTTAATTTTTTATATAAAATACGGATGTGACATTTTACAACCGCGGAGTGACTAGAATTAAGAATAAATATAATATACATAATAAATAATAAACCTTGCAGAAGAATAAAATGCAAGGCACGTCATCAAAGGAATAGTCTGACTCTTGGGAATAACCTAAAAAAATATTTGAGGGGAGTCGGACCCCACTGACTGAATTACTATTATATCTATATTATACAGCCTAAATACACACAATCAAGCAATATATATAATTATATAATATATATACATATATTTACACATTGCAATAAGTCATTTTGAATACAATAATTATCTCAATCAATCAAACAAATAAGGATGGAGGACCGAAGTAGAACACCTAATAACATCTAATCCCCCTCTATAGCCCCTTAGGCTCTCTTATTTCATACGGTTCACTTGTTCCAAATCGTCTGGCACTCAAGATTCATTGAGTAAGCCCCAGACATAACAAAAACGGTCATCCAAGACTCATCAAACACGACACCTTTATAATCATCAAGATAGGTGCCTGAGACTCATCGAGCAAGTCTCGTCCTTATCATCTAATCCATATCCACATACGAGACTCCTCTGTGCACACAGCCTGGTGACACCCACCAGGTAGTTAGTCCCACAACTATATATATATATATAATAATAATAATAATAATAATAATAATAATAATAATAACATAGCTAATATTTGCATAAATAATAATTTAAAAGCAATCATATAAAGAAAACACATCATTCTAATATGGATAATATAAATATAATATTAACTCACAGATTTAGAATTCTTATCCACTGTCAAGTCCACTTTCAATGATTCCGAACCTCCTCAAGCTAGCTAATCAACCTAATCATCAAGAGCAAGTTGGTCATTTATTTAGTGTCAACGTTCTTGAATTCACACTGTGAGAATTTGCATTTTTGGCTAATCTCGGGTTCTCCAAATTTTGATCATCGAAATCTTTTGATCTCGTCCAAAATAGAAGCTGAACACACCCACGCGAAGACCACAATGTATGGAGTCTATTTGTACAACTTGTCATCTCCAAAAGCACCAGAAGCATAGCCATTCACAACCAAAATTGACGGCTTTAGGTGCTTCGATCACCGGCTTAATTGGCTCCTCATGCCACCAATTTTACCAACAACTTCTACTCATTGCCCTGAGTTTATTAGTACCGATTTTGTGGTTTAAAATCATTAGAATTGGCAAGGGAAAAATCATCCAACCTATTGTCCCCTTAGTATCGTAGTTTAGAAGCATTTTTTTTAGCTAAGTGGAGGTTGCCAATGAGTTCAGAAGGTTGAAAAACCATGGATTTGACATTTTGATTAAAGAAAATGGTGAAGAAATGAATTAAAAATTTTGTTTAGGAAATTTTTAAAATGAAAATGAAGAAGAGGAAGCAGAGGCTACTGCTTTTTTGTGTGAAATATCTGTTTAGGTCCTTGAAGAATGTTATAGGTCATTTTCTTTTCTTTGTTCTTTTTTTTTTCTTTTAATATAAAAAAATCTTTGATGGGTTCTAGAAAAGTCCTACAACTTCCACTAAGTATTATTATTATTGCAAAAGGTACAAATAGGCCCTTAATCTTTTTATCAAAGAATATTTAAGTCCCTGAACTTTGACTCGGTACAACTCAGCCCTTCAACTTATGAAAATCAATACAAATCAGCCCCTTGGATAACGGAAAAATTAACGCAATTAGTCAGCGGGGCTGATTTGTATCGATTTTTGAAAGTTTTAAGGGTTGGTTGCACCGAGTTAAACTTTAAGGGCTTAAATATTCTTTAAGAAAAGTTAAAGGATCTATTTATACCTTTTACATTCTAAAATTATTAATTTTAAAATTATTTCACTTTTTTTAGGAGGAAAATTATTTCACTTTTAAAATGTATTAATAATTTATCAGATTTTAAATTGATTTATAGTCCATAAAAATTTATACTTTACACCACATTATATATTAATAAATATTGATTTTAATAAATATTTATATTTAATTTATGATAAATTTCATTTAAAATTTTAATTTTTAATATAAATGTTATTTTCTAATCTAGTGAAATTAATACATAAATTAAAATTTTAATAAAATTGGTGACACTTTCAAATAAAATTAAAAATATAAAATATGATTTTATAGTACAAAAATCTACTTCTTCATAAACTAAAATACATTTAAACAAAAAATATATATTATATTTAAAATAAATTTAAAATAAAATCCATTTATTCAAAATACAACTAATTACATTTTACCTAAATGAATTTTAACCTTAGAAAATTTGTTATTATATATTTTTAAATATTTTAAAGTAGATTTTTTGTTTATTATAGAATCATATTATACATTGTTAATTTTATTTTAAAGCATCACTAATTTTATTAAAAATTTAAATTAATGTAAAAAATTTCATGGTTTAAAAAACAGAACATTTCTATTAAAAATATAAAACTAATAAAATTTATCATAAATTAAATACAAAATTTATAAATTAATATTCATGGTGTAAAATATGAATTTTTATTGATTGTAAATCAATTTAAAATGTGATAAATTATTAATATATTTTCAATGTGAAATAATTTTAAAATTATAATTTTAGAATATAAAAGGTATAAATAGACCCTTTAACTTTTCTCAAAGAATATTTAAACTCCTAAAATTTAACTCGGTACAACTCAGCTTGAACTTATGAAAATCGGTACAAATCAGCCCCTCCGACTAACTCCGTTAATTGTTCCGTTATCCAAGGGACTAATTTGTACCGATTTTCATAAGTTCAAGGGCTGAGTTGTACCGAGTCAAAATTCAGGGGCTTAAATATTCTTTTAGGAAAACTTTAAGGACCTATTTGTACCTTTTGCCAATTATTATTATTATTATTATTATTATTATTATTATTATTATTATTATTATTTGTCACGACCCAAACCCGGGTTACGTGGCCGGCGCCAGGGAACGGGAAAGCTATATGCTACCGAGACCCGTGGCTAGCCTAAAACCTAATAATCATCACATATAAACATATCATACTGGAATTACATATTATGGTTACACAAAAACAAAAATAAACCTGCTTATAACATGCATTTATAATCCATGATAATAATCATATATAATCATAACACAGCTAGTATAGCTAGCTGGAGCCTCATAAGGCTATACATATCCATACACATCCCTGTCTACATGCAAACAACATAACAACATTCAAATAGGAAATTACATATCCGACATAGCCAACATCATCGTAATACAAGCTACTACTGCAGCTCTAGAATAATAATACATCCAAATAGATAAGTAAGAAACCTTCACAAAATTGTCAGAGAAGAAGAAGTCTGGCGTAGAGACCTAACTGGTGAGGTCTGAGAAGAATCCTGAAAAAAAAACGAGTTGAAGGGAGTCCGACCTCACTGAGTGAATTAATCTCACATTTATGAAATGCAACCTATTCACTGACAGTCACACAATATATATAATATTATAATAATATATATACAGACAGTCACACTCATGAATGCAACATATAATTCAAATAAGGAGGAAGATTGAGGTAGAACACTAAATGGACCTCTATTTTCCCCATTTAGCCCTTTAGGCTCTTTTAATCCACACGGGACACTTAAATCGAATGATTATCGTCTGGTGCACGGAGAAACTCACGAGCAAGCCCTAGATATAATAAACAAATTAAGGTCACCCGGAGCAACTCACGAACACGCCACGGTACATTATCATAATAATAATTAGGATCGGCGCCCGGAGCAACTCACGAGCTAGCCCCGTCCTTTAAACCCAAGTTAGTAGACATACCTGACTCCTGTGTGCACATAGCCTGGTAACACCCACCAGGTAGCTCGTCCCACGTCTATCCTACGTCCACAAGCATCAATCAAAATACATATGCATATAATACATTTCACAACATACAAATAATGTTTATATCATACTATATATGCATGTTTACTACATGATATGTTATTAAATAAAATTCCTAATTTAATTAAATAGATAAATATATGATATAAAATAAATAAGCATATATATATATATGGTCTTGTTGTGTCTAAAACCAAAATGTCTTTGTTCCAAATCAGAATAAGGTTTCTTGGTCATTACATTACCCAAGGAACGATCACTCCTATAGACATATCTTTAGAATTTGCAAATAAATTCCCACACAAAATTCTTGAAAAACAGCAGCTCCAAAGATTTTTAGGCAGTTTGAATTACGTCCTTGATTTCTGTCCTAACATCAATAGGATAGCAAAACCCCTGCATGACAAATTAAAAAAGAATCCCCCAGCATGGTCTGAAGAGCATACTAAAGTTGTTAGAGAAATTAAACAATATGTCTTAGAGATCCCTTGCTTGCATATTGCCAACCCTGCATTACCAAAAATTATCGAAACAGATGCATCAGACATAGGTTATGGTGGCATCCTGAAACAGTTGCATAACTACAAAGAATGCATTGTCCAGTTTACATCTGCACACTGGAATAATACTGAAAAGAATTATTCTACCATAAAGAAAGAAATTTTATCTATTGTAAAATGCATTCCAAAATTTCAAAGTGATTTATAAGTTTTAAAAGGAATTTCAGAATTTTATAAACCTGTCTCTCTAGAGACACAAAGAAAAGTATTTGATCAAAGTTTTATAACCCCTCCATTGTCTCAAAGTGATTGTAAAATTATTTTCAGTCAAAATAAAGCATTTAGAAAAAGCCCTTTAGAATATTTTACAAAATAGAATTTCCAAAATATTTTAACTATTGAAGATGGATTTTATCATGAAAACCCTTCAATAGCAACTTCTCGCATTTTTCCCTCAGGATGGCATTTCAAACCTTGGGACATGTCTAAACCCTTATCCTATTATCTCCATTCTTGAATCAACTGAATCTGTAGAATTTAAACACCATTATCACACAGACACAAACCAACCTGCATACTCCCAATTCAGAATCCATAAAATTATCCACCCTAAAGATTGGGGACAAGACTTGTCCAAACCTAAAACATTCCCGTTAGACTTTTCCTAGCATGCATTCTACGAGCAAATCATAAATGCAGGATTAACTCACAGGTCGAACGATCGTCTCCCTGTGCCCCGGAGCTACCCGCTCTGTCTCAGGCTCTACTACTCTCTACAGAACACATAAAGAATATAATTTAGATTTATAACATAACCAAACTCCTATTAAACTCTAGATCTCTATTTAACGATTGTAACTTATATTATCATCCTATAACTATAACGCGTTATATGGTTTGATTTGTCTAACCCGATATCACGTTTTATGAGAAAATTCTACCAAAAATTTGGTAGAACCTCCTTCTGTAAAATGGACATCTCTCTACCGAAGTGGAGCCCATCCTACATAAAAACATCACTTCTATAATCACAGTCAATTACCGGGCCTACTAGCTTACCCGGATTTACCAAACACAACAGTTACAGCACTTAATCGATAACATCTATATTTATATATTTATCAAACTTACCACACCATTTTATATCTATCAAATTATACTTATTCAATGTCCAAACAGTCCTTAACAGTCCGTAAATCCAGTATTTAGTTATATGGTCTAAGCAGTCCTGATATTCAATTAATCAGAATATTAAATTAATCCGTTCAAATCCAATTCGAGTCAATTACAACTTATATAACATGCTTATAACATAAACAACTTCTGAACAATTAAATTAGACGCCTAACATGTATTTTGAGAAATTCCATAAACCATTAAACAACTTCCGGGATTTTTAATTTAAAAACTATACATTATTTGCATATTAGTCCTTTATTAAAGTTGCTTAAAATAATTTCGGAGAATTTTTAAAAATATTTTAGAGGTTCTATGAGGTGGGACCCACAGCCATCGCAGACGACGGCGTGTAGGCCCCACGTGCCATCACCTGAGGTGGCTGTTTGGCCACCCAAACGGCCCAAATTTGGTCCCACAAGGGAGAGGAGGCTACCTATCAACTCCACGTGCCTCCAAGACACCCCAGAAATGCAGATTAAAGCTCCATAGTTCGTTGAACCCAAAAACGCTAGCAAGCTTCATTTTCTGGCCTCCGATGACTGTCCGAGTCGATGCTGGTGTCGATTAGCCTCTACTCATGACAAAGAAGATGTTTCCAGCCTCAATTGACAACAACAATGGTGGGAGCTTGGGGTTTCGTGGTGGCCAGATGTGTTGAGCTCTCTCGAGCTCCGTTCACTGTCAACGATGCACCAAAGAGGAAGTTTTTCGTATCAAACGAAAGAAGACATCAAGCCCATGGTTTTGGCACCAAAAGCAGCTCCAACGGTGGCCGGAGTAGCTCAAACCGACGATGAGAAGGTATAGGGACTACTGTAGCAGTCTCAGAGAGTTTAGGGGCTCAACAGTGTTATATTTTCTTAAAACTTTTTACTTTCATTTCTACCCATGGCAGATCATAAGGTATATAAATATCAAAGTTTTTAGGTTTTTCAAATAGGTCATTTTTGTTAGTAACACACAAACCTGAACTTGAATTCGATTCAAATTTTTACCACGTGATAATATGATTATAAACCACTTATGTCCAGAAAATTAGATTTAATTGACATCCCGAACTATCATTTTTAATTTTTAAAGATTAAAGTTTAATCAATTAATTCCCGAATTAGAATTAATTAAATACGAAAATTACGGGTAATACATTATTATTATTATTATGCTTAAAGAATTCTTTATATATAATTTATTGATTAAATAATCATATAACTAAATGCTCTAATCAATATAAGTTTAGTATTGATAACCATTAATATTACCTTAAGATTATATTAAACAAATATTAAATGCTTAATCTCCAAATAATAATATTTAGAACAATTCATATTTAAAAACTTTTCCTATTGAAATTTAAAGTT
>CANYLF011727274.1:0-13517 GCA_948193215.1 Bocquillonia castaneifolia | reverse complement strand
TAAACATTTTCTTGAACAATTTTTTCATTCACTTTCTCTTGAATAATCTATTGATCCAAAGTTAAATCTTTCTTTGATCCCTAATAACAAAATCAACAAATTAAGTAAAATATCAATAAAATGTTGTTATACTATCGGTATTCTTCTACTATACTTCTAGTACATTTATTTTATAAATAAAATATTAATATATTATCAAATGCCTATGGTCTCATAATAGACATTTCATCGAACACTTTCAAAGTAAATCTAGAATGATAACAAAGACAGAGACATACCAGACGAACATACAGGTATCTTTTAAGATAAAATAACATACGGTACAAGAACCACAAAAAGAAATAAATTTTTTAACTCATTTAAATTTAAAACTTAGAATACCAAAAACAAGAGAAAACATATTTTTGGAAATATTTTAACAAAAGCTCTTCTTCTTCTTATTCCCTCCTAGCTTTCTAGACTCTACAGATTGAAGCTGTAAAAAACAAAGATAAAGAAAAGGCGAATAGCTCATGTCTCCTCCTCCTTCTCATCCTCCTCATCCTCCTCCTTACCCTCCCACCTAGCCTTCTAGATTCTGCAGATTGAAGGCGCAAAAAAAAAAAAAAAGCAAATAAAAAGAAAAAGCCCATAGCTCGTGAAAACTACTACTACCACTACTTTTTCTTCTTTTTCTTCTATTATTTGTATTTGTTTAAGTATAAAGTATAAATATGACAATTTCCTCTCATTACTAATTGCATAGAATTTTATGCAAAGAACAAATCTAAAATATTACATATAAAGTATATTTATGTACATCACAAGTACATCAGAAGTATATCAATAACTGGTAAAATATATAGAAAACAGTTATAATACATAAATATACATTTCATAATATTTAAAGTTAAAATAAAATAAAGTTTCTAACATAAAAAATTCTATGAAAAATTCTTTATCAGTTTAAATTTTACAAATATCAAAAATTCTTTAATAAAAAAAATTCAAGTTTTAACGTAAAACACCAAAAAGAGAGAAAATACATTTCTGAAAATATTTTAACAGCATGTTTTCTTCTTGTCCCCTCCTAGCCTTTTCGATTCTACAGATCAAAGCTGTAAAAAGAAAGAATAAGAAAAAAATGAATAACTCATGTACTATTCTCCTGCTCCTCCTCCTCCTCCCTCTTCTTTTTCTTCCCTCATAGCGCTATAGATTCTACAGATCAAAGTCACAAAAATAAAGAAAAAGAAAAGGCAAATAAGTCGTGATTACTACCACTTGATGAAAAAAACCTTCTTTGATTTCATAATTTTTTTTTCCAGATTTTAACTCAACAAACTTAGAAGACCTCATAATAACTATTATATATATATATATAATTAACTGAGAAAGTAGAAAAAAAATTGAAAGAAATTATTCAAAAAATAAGTGTAATAGAAATTTAAAAATAACTGTTAATCAATTTGTAATGAAAAATCCACAACAAAAATAAACAAATAAACATAATTCAGTTACTGAAAATCGAATAAAAAGAGAGATATATATAATAACACAAAAGCCCCAAACCTAAAAAATTACATATATAGTATAAAGAAAGTTAACGGGAAGTACATTGAAAGTAAACTAATAAAACGTAAAAGATATATAAACATTTAAAATAAAAAAAATGAAGTTTAACAGCAAAACAATTATCACAAAAGTTTCTCAAAAAAATAATTCTAAGAAAAATTCTTCATCAACTACAATTTCAAAAGATATCAAAAATATTTGAGGAAAAAATTCAAACTTAAAAAGCCAAAACAAGCTAAGTCTATCTCTAAGAATATTTTTCTTTTTTAATTAATGACGAGAATATTTTCACACTAGCTTTACTTCTAAAAGGCTAAATCTACTTCTAAAAAGCCCAACTATAGTTATAAAAAGCCTAATCTCTAAACATAAAAACCGAAAAATGCACCTCTAACATTATAAATAAGATGAAAAAAATTGTATACCGTATTATTTCCTCTTTTTTTATATAGGGAAAGCCCATTATTTGATCTCTTAACTTTCATGTTTTATTTAAGGTTTTATTCTATTGAGCTTATGTACTTCAATTTTGTTTTATTAAGCCCTTTTACAGTTGTTTTTTTTATTAAACCCTTAAACTATTATTTCTTTATTTCAATAAGGACTTTTTTTGTTATTAATGATCAATTGGTTAAAAAAACTTTTATTTTGATCCTTAAACTTATCTTTAAATTAAAAAACATTCTTAAAATATATTTCTTGTCCTTCTACTTAAGGGGTAAAGAGAAGTGCTTTTGTTACTGAGAAAATGAACGGTCAGTGTGAAGGTTCAAGACTTAGTGAAGCTAGATTCTCATAGTGAGCTGGGCAACTTTTTTATGAATAGCTACCAGGTGAATTAGACCATTGTCGAGACCATCCCAGGGAGGGGAGAACCTTAAATAATTAAATAAATAAAATTTTTTATCATATTGAAAATAATTGTGTAGGAAAATTAAATTTATTTTCACACATTTTTTTTATAACAAATCATATAAATATATTTTAAATAATTAATAAAATTTGATAAAATTTTTTGGATAAAGTTAGAGTGTAATATAAGTTCAATGCTCAAAATAAAGTTTATTTTTTACCAATTAAATCCTCAATAAAAAAAAGTCAGTAATGGGATAAAAAAATAATAGTTTAAGAGATTAATAGAACAAAAATAATTGCAAAATGACTTAATAGCATAAAATTGAGGTATAACAGCTTAATAGAATAAAACATGAAAGTTTTTTTATAAGATAAAATAAAAAAATATGAAAGTTGAAGAGCTTAATAATGTTCTTTGCCTTTTTTATAATACATTAAAACCTCGATAAAATAGGATCAAAGAAAAATATTGTTTTACAGAGATTATAAAATTATTGAATAATACTTTGGTATATTTATCTAAATTGAGACCAAGAAAAATTATTATTTAATTGAGGTTATTAATTTATCGAATATTAATTAATCGAGGTTTTACTATCTATCATATATATTATTGAAATACCCAGGAGGGGTGAATTGGTGTGGAATTAGAAATTTAAAAATCACAAGAATGGAGACAAGTAATTTATAGTGGTTCAGACATAACAAGTCCTACATCCACTCTCCCAAAGACACACTTTGGGGTTCCACAAATTCTCCAATGACTACAATGAGAATTTTAACAAGTTAATTTACAACTTAGTGTTTGCTAGGCTCACACCAAACCTTTACAAGAGTTTTTTTAAAGGCTAACTCAACAACCTAGTGTTTCCAATGGCTAACACCAAATCCAACCCTAGTGTTTCCCAAACCTCACAAGAATTGAAACTAGTACAAGATAGAAAGACACTCAACCATGCAACAACTACTAAATGAGTTCTAACTACCCACACATAATTAATTCACCAAGAATTAATTACAAAGAGCTTTGAGAAAATAAATTGTAAGAAATTTTTGGCTATCAGAGAATGTGCGTCTTCCTTTTGAAGACATTTATGATGGGTATTTATAGCCAAAATATCCAAAACTAGCTGTTAGATACAAAGAGAGTTATGTATCTAACAGCCACTTACAACTGCATTTAATGCTATGTAGGGTGTCAGGTAGTGGGGGCGATATTGCATGTAACGGCCGAAATATTCAAAGAGCAGTCTAACGGTCAGTTTATCCTTGAGATCTTTCAAAGTTGAGGAGGTGATCTTTTGTGTCGCGGGCATGATGAACCTAGCAAGAAGAAGCTTTGAAATGAGCTTATTGTCACTTAAATCGCGAGGGGGATTTAAGTGGTCGTGAGCACGACACACTCTTGAATCAAATTCCTTTCATGAAGGTAGTAGGGGCGAGCACCTCAATCGTGGTCGAGATGCATATGTCCATGAGGAGTCTCGAAATACACCATTTTGTTTCTTCCATCACGGAGGTGACTGTAATGTCATGGCCGCGATCCCCATAGATCTAGTGGTAATTCAGCTTGGGTCGCGGGGGTGATCCAAGATATAATATCTTCCTTAATTTTAGGTGACCTGCGTCGCGGGGGTGATTCTCCTAATTGCGGTCGCGATGTATCATCACGAGGGCGATATGGATAGCAGGGTGTGCCTGCGATTGGTGTCCAATGGCAATGGCGAGCTGACTCACTATTTTAGTATTTTTGATTTTAGAAAATGTGTGGAGTTGCCACCTGAAATGCATCGGGATCACCTAGTGATAACAAAACAGGCTGATTCCTTTGGAATTCCTATCCATCATCACTCTAGATGATTTCTAGGTTTGGAATAACTCTTCCATTCTTAGGGCAATTTCCCATTTTATTAATTAATAAGGTCATTATTTCTTATAGTGGACAAACAATTTAAAGCAATAAATCACCCGAAAAATAATATGGCACTGAAGAATAGGATGAATGATTGTCTCTAATATTGTTTCTAGTTGGTTTTATTTCTCTGTATTTAGTCCACTTGATTAGCCTTGATTGATTGAGTGCTATTTGCTGTGATGGTGGGAATCTATTTATTTTAATAATATTTTACCATGTGGATTATTCCCTTATTTATTTACATGCAAAGCATCCACATTTAGTTTCCAATATTAATTATTTTACATTTTGTTCATATTAATATTTGCACATTAATCATTTACTTTCCAATATTATTTTACATTTTGTTCATATTAATATTTGCACATTAATCATTTTATTTATTACCTGGGATAATAAATGGCAAGAATATACATACACCCTTAGAGCAAGGAAAGCAGAAATGATTTTCTTCCATTTTCATTCTACTAATTTATAGAGTTTATTTATTAAATAGATTAATTATTTTAACATTTGTTCTACGTGATCTTAACATAAAAAACAAAAGGATTAAGGAACCTTACTGATCAACCGACCGGTTCATTGGGGATGAACCGATCGGTTGATGTCAAAGCTTGAACAACTGATGGGTCCTATTTATGCATGCCATCTTTTTGATGGACCGATCGAACCATTGATGAAGGTTCAATCAGTCCTTTGACAAGGCCCAGGCCCAAAAGTGTTTAAAAATACAAATCTAGTACTGAAATCAATCAACCGATGCGAATTTACAATCAACTATTCGGTTGATTAATCATTTGACCAGTTCTACAATATAGGGGCCGAAGATGAAAGCCTTGAAAACAACCTGTTTATTACATATTTTTTCCAAACCAAATATACAGAATAACAAAGGAACCCTAGATTGATTGAAAGAATGAGTTTATGATATAACCCAAGCTATAAAGTCAGAATCTCATTTTGATTCATAACTTGAGTTATAGGACTCCAAACTTCAGTCTGTTTGCTCCAAAAACATCCCCTCATCACCAGAAAGACATTGATACAATCAAAAGATAAAACAGAGTTAGTTCATGAAATAGCAAAAATTACAGTAACTTGGAATATGATAAAATATGGCCCTTGCTTAAATGATGTTTCTGATGCATATGAATAATGATAAAGTAGTTTGGTATCGTCATTGAAGTTTTTTGATTAGTTGTGGAAGATTTACACAGATCGGGAATGAAGAACAATGTTCCTCACTTTTCCTCCTCCTATGCTTTCTTCCGTTGGTTTCCTTTTTTCTTTGCAAGTTGTCCTTGCATTTCTCACCCCTTGTTGAGATGTTGTGAATTCATTTTTATAGACACATAGTAGTAGGTTCATGTAAGCCTACTCTTGTGTTATCAATCAACTGACTCGCAAAGAATAACTATGATTACTCTCTGCTATGCCACAGCTTCGATCGAATCACTACTGAAGAACTGATCGGTTCTTTGTTAATGATTCGAACTAAGTATAATTGAGCTTTAGTCCTAGGCCCATATCGAGTCAATCATCCTGTTAGTTCTTTACAAATGAGCCGATCAGTTAATTAATGGTTCGATTGAAGGACATTTTGACCTTAGACGTCTTATATTTAATTATGAAGTGCTTTATAGAAAGGCTAAATCCATTACTAGGCTACCGGGCTGCTTCCATAATCTTGTATCCAAAAATTGGGTGTCTATAGTTTCCCCCCTTGTCAGAGTTTAGCAATGTCAATCTATTAAATGGATAAATGAATGACAAAGCATACAAAAATAAACAAACGATAATCGAGGACATGGAAAAGGATACAATTCGAGTAATCGGTAGTCATCTTTACCGATAGTCATCTTTAAAAAAGATGGGGTAGCCAATCCCCAAAGAATTGTGGAGGTAGTCTATCCTAACTAAAAGATGGGGTAGCCTTTCCTTGAAATGTGGAGGTAGTTCATCTTCATAGATAGCCGTCACCGAGATATTGGAGGTAGTTTGTCTCAGAAATTTCCCATCTAGGACACATAAATAGGAGGATCTAGGACACGTGAGTCTTAGAGATGCCAGGACTGGCCCGGGAATGTCTAGGACACTTAGGTTCCGCTAGACAAGAGGATCTAGGACATGTAAGTTTTAGAAATAAGTCTAGGACACTTAGTTTCTTCTAGACTGAAGGATCTAGGACGTGAGTCCTAGGGATGAGTCCAGGACACTTAAGTTCTACTAGACTAAATGATCCAGGACACGTGAATCCTATGGACGTCTGGGCTGGCCCGAGAATGTCTAGGACGCTTAGGTTCTGCTAGAGTTAAGGATCTAGGACACGTGAGTTTTAGGGATGCATGACACTTAGGTTCCGCTAGACTGAAGGATCTAAGACATGTGTATCCCAGAGACGAGTCCACGACACTTGGGTTATGCTAGACTGAAGGATCTAGGACACGTAAGTCCTAAGGATGTTGGGGCTGGCCCGGGAATGTCTAGGACACTTAGCTTCTACTATAAAAGAGGATCTAAGACATGTAAGTCCTAGTGATGAGTCCAAGATAATTAGGCTCCACTAAACTAAAGGATCTAGGACACGTGAGTCCTAGGGATGAGTCCAGGACACTTAGGTTTCGCTAGCCTGAAGGATCTAGGACACGTAAGTTTTATGGACGTCGAGGTTGGCTCAAGAATGTCTAGGACACTTAGGTTCCTCTAGACAAAAGGATCTGGGACACATGAGTCCTAGGGACATCGGGCCTGGTCCAGGAATGTCTAGGACAATTAGGTTCTGCTAAACAGGAGGATCTAAGACATGTAAGTCCTAGAAATGAATCCAGGACACTTAAGTTCCACTAGACTAAAGGATCTAGGACACGTATGTCCTATGGATGAGTCCAAGACACTTAGGTTCTACTAGATTAAAGGATCTAGGACACGTGAGTCCTAGGGATGTCGGGGCTAGCCCAGGAATGTTTAGGACACTTAAGTTTCTCTAGATAGAAGGATCTAGGAAACGTGAATCCTAGAGACATCGGCACTGGCTTAGGAATGTCTATGGCATTTAGGTGTCGCTAGATAGGAGGATCTAGGACACCTAGAGATATTTCAAGGCTTCTAAATTCTTCTGAGTTTTGATAGCCGTTTATAGATTTTTGGTTCTAATAGCCATTGTCGGAAGCTGATAGCTGTTACTGGATTTAAAGATTGTTTTGGATCATCATCCCCAGATTCTGATATTGTTTTCTATAGCCGTCGTCGGGTGCTTTGTGTAGAAACCTTGGTCCAGTTTCCTCAAGTTATGACAGGGTATTTCTGTAGGCTATACCTTTGATAAGCCTAGCTCCCTAAGTGATTCTGATGCCATTAGCATTGATTTCTGACTTTAGCAACTGTTACTAGATTTAGAATGTGGTAACTTCTAATGATTGTTACTTGGATCTGGGTGTTTGGTTGTGTTCTCTGGTGGTTTCCTGGGCTGGATCTTTCTACCTTTGTGCCATAGAAGGTTTTCTTTAGGTCATTGCTCGTGATGCTCTGTGCTTGTTTTGGTTTGTTTAGTATGTCCAGGTTATCTTGTAGTGGGGATGAAATGGGTGGCATATTGTCTTGCCCCTCGAGTTTCGATCATCTAGAGGCTTCCTTGATCTTTTCTAATCACGTTCAAGAGTTCATCATTGATTTAGGTTTATTTAGGCATATCTCTGAGTATTTTTTTGAGTCGGCTTCAGCGTTCCTTCAGCTGTTGGAACATTATGGTTTCTCTGCAGTTCTGCTCTGCTTGGGATCTTTCTATTTCAAGGCCTATCATGTTTTGGGTCTAAAGTTCTAGTCATGGTTGATGGTGATTTCTTCCGGTGACCATAGACAACATTGTTCTTGTTTGTGCCTTAATGCTTCCAGGCTTCTAATAGTCCTATAGTCAGATCCTACCCTCGAGCCATGGTTGCCATGTCTTGGGAGATCATGAGGTTTAATTGCTCTGATGCACATGTCGTCCGATCCGTCTAGTCTACTATAGTATGCACAAGGGATGAAAGTGGAGCTCCTCCTTGTTGTGCTCAATCCCCAAAGCATTGATCGAAATACCAAGGCTGTCTCCCTCTTTTGAAGGAAGTGAGTATCAGACTTATGTAGTTCTTGGTCCTTTTTATACAATTCCTGACACCTAAAGTTTATTTCCTTAGAGGAATCAGAGTTCATGAAGTGATTCCCCTCCTCATCTTGCCTTATTTACTGGCTTAAAACATACCTGTCCTAGGTAAATAGAGCAATTCCTTTATTCTATTTAATAGTTTCAATATACTAGCTTGCCTAGTACTGGATCCCTTCCTTTACTAAAAAAGAAAGATTTATAGTTCCTGCTTCTAGCTGCCTCTATTAGGGAGTTTCTCGTAGAATACTTTTTGGTGGGTAATATCTGATTCCCTGCTTCAGCTCTGCTTTTCTGCGAAGCATTTGAGAATCCAATTATTTTATATCTGTGTATGCTTGCACATGTAATTCTTATGACTGAGCTTCCTTTTTCTCAATTGAAGATGCCATCAGTCCTACTTTGCTGATCTTAGATAACCATCGCTGGATCTATGTTTTGAGCAGCTGAAGCTAGGTCTTAATTCTGGGAGATCTTTTAAAGCTCTGATAGCCATCACTGTATTCGGGTTCTTGTACTTTCTAATTTTTGGTTTAGGGAGGCAGTAGACTCTAGGGTCACTTGGCTTCATTTCTGTAAAAGTGATTCTAGAGGATTTTGATTCTAGATGTTCTGTTCAGGTGATTGTTGGTTCTTAATCTAATGAAGCATTTACTAATAAATCTGAAAGGTTCTAGCTTTAAAGGTTTAGGAGATTCTTGAACTGAACTTAATCCTTTTTCCCGGTGCTGACCCTAGCATTCTCTTCAGTTAATAGAAGATTATGATTTCTCTATAACTTTGGTCGACTCGGGCCTTTTTATTTTATTAAGGGCTGATCTTCTAGTCTGGATAAGGCTGAATAATTCTCTGGATAGGCTCTAACACGATTGGCAGGTAGGCTTTCTTTCTGGGATGGGCTTGCTTGTTCCGTCAATAAACCCCTTAAGTGCGCTAGCTATTATGGTCACCCGAGTATACCTGGAAGTGGAATGATTTGGGCGACAATTTGTCTTACCCCTGAATTTTGCTTGTTCTGCTTCATGGAGTTCCTTTTGGAAGTTGTATTCACCCAAGTACTGGTCCGGGTTTTTCTGAAGGTGCCGGTCAGTTAGGTTTGTTCTGCCCCCAGTTTTACCTTTTATGGCGCATTAAGAGCATTCTTTTATTCTTGTTTGACTCCTTTCTGCTGCTGGTTTGGTTCATACATGATGAGCTTGAGAATCCAATTACTCCCACATCTGTATATGACTTCATGTGTAATTTTTGAGGTGACGGTTCTCCTTTCCTTTCTGTGTCTGGTGAAGATTTCTAGTTATTGTTTCATTTTCTTGTGTTGAAGAACTCCCAGTTGTTTTTTTGAGGCTTGGCATCTCATCCCTTTGTGTAGGCAAGGTCTCAACTTTCTTTCTGAGGAATGTTAAGGTAAGGATCTTAACTTTCTTTCTAGGGAATGTTCTTGCGGGAACCTTCTGTTTCCTGTTCATTATAACTGCATGCATTGTTTGCATGTGTGGTGCTTATGTGCATGTCCTATTGACTGAATAAATGTGTGCATAATGAAAGGTGTCTATGCATGGATTCATGAATGGATGCCTACAGAATGCATTTTCTATCCAATTACAGAAAAGAAGAAAACCAAGCATTTTCTTCTGGTTCTTTGCCCATGATATGCTGTTGTCATGGGATCGCCCTTAGGTTAAATCATGTGCGCCCTCAAGACTTTACTCCTGAGTATGCATGGGTCATTGATAACTTTCTTATTGCTGCTTGATCGAGGAAACTTCAGTTTAGATTAGCCTCTTTTGTTAGGAAGGGGCCTTGGTGCTGTCCTGTTGTTGATTACTCGGATATTTTGTCTCCAATGCATGAGGGGAAGTGCAATTTGCTCTTCCCTTGGGTTTAAGTGGTCGACTTGGTCTCTTTTTCTTTGGCTTACCATATCCTCGTAAAATTAATGTTTACCTTAATTTTTTTCCTAGAGTATTGTCTGCTTTAGCAGGTTGTCCTAACTTTTGCATAAGCTACCCACGAATGGTATTTTTGACTTATCGGGCTTTTGTTTTCTTTTAATTCCCAACTTTTACATGAATTGCCCCTGAGGGGATTTTATAATTCATTGGGTTGTTAGTCTTTTCCGACCATTTTTGCAAATACGGTTATCCAAAAAATCAATCCCATCTATTTCTTCTATTGGCGATAGACCAAAGTATCGCTCTATTGTGTTTTGTTGGTCTAAGGTGAGGATGCGTTCGGGTGCTAGGTTATGAATTGTCTATGGCTTAAGGAAAGGTCATCGTGTTGGTTGGATAGGAAGAACTGTTGTTGAGGATTGAGCTTGTATAGGAATGCTTCCCAAGATTGTCTCTTTGTTTCAAATGGTTGGCCAGTCTTCGCTCTTCTAATAACCACATTTCGTTCCGCATGTTATTACCTTGACTTTTTCCTAGGGTGCCTCTTTGTGAGGTTTCCACCCTAGCAGGCTGCCTTAACTTTTGTATAAGCCACCCACGAATGGGTTTTCGACTTATTGGGCATTTGTTTTCTCCTTTTTGCCTTTACTTTTGCATGAATTGCCCCCGAGGTGATTTTACAATTCATTAGGCTCTTCAATTTTTCTCTTTCTCCTTTTACAGATATGTTCATTTGGAGCAGCCATTATTGGCCATGCCCTTACTAAATTATGTTCTTGTTTTCAGGATTCTTTTGGACAAAGGCTTGAGGTGAGTTCGTAATGGTGGGGCAATGTGAAAGGCTGTCAATTTTATTGGCTGTCCAAGTTATTATTTGAAAGTTATGCTCGAGGTGAGGACATCAACTTCTTGTCCTGTTCGCTTTCTTCGAGTGGTTGCTTCCTTTTTGATGGAGAACTATCTGGGGGCTACTCGACCATGAATGACGAGTCACCCATGTTCACTTTCTCTAATTTGCTTAGTCTTTCTTTCCCTTGGTTTGAATGCAATGACATTGATGGATGTGATGTGTGAATCTAACAACGTTTAAAATCAGTTTTAGTTTGCTTAACATTTTACAGAAGCGTACTTTTACATGCTATGTTCAACACCACTACCATTAAGGATCTTCTTTTCTCTCTATCTCTCTATTTTTTTATGACAGTCAAGCTTAACTGAGGTTACTTCTCATTTATTTTACGGGGAGAGTTTATTTGATCGCACGTTTTCTGGATTCACTTGTTCATATGGGCATTTCAAGATTCATTACTTTTAATGACGTCTTTGGGTGGCTTCTGAGGAATGATTTCTAGTGAAGACTAATTTAGTTCTTCTCGTCTCAAGTGATGATGAGTTCTGGGAATATTAAGTATATAACAATAATTCTTCTCTTCCTCTGCCTTTCTTTTCTCTCCCTTTTTCTTTTGTTTTTGTTTTCTTAGGTATTTCATGAAGTCAACCTGGGAATCTTCAGTTTACCACATGCTTTTTTTTTCAGTGTTTGAGTGGGGTGATCCTAGTTAGATTCCATTGTCTTATAGTATGATCGTTATGGTAGTTTGCCATATTCTTTTGACTTTATCATCATTGATTCTGCTAAGTGTCGTTGTTGTTTGTGAGTTAGGCTTGACTATCATTATTTCATTCATTTTTTTTCATTTCATCATTTTTTTGTTTTTTTTGGTAGTGGTGAAGGCAACATGTATTTTCTAACTCTATAATAATGCTAAATGAACTTATAATGATATGAATTACCGTTGGATAATGTAATGCACTCAAGCCATAAAAGAAAACATTAACTAAATAGAAAGTGTCAAGTAGTCTATTTATTTATTCACAGGGCAATAAAAATAGATGACAGCTTTATATTACAAACTTGGAGCCCCACTGTTACCAACTTTAAGTGAGCTTTGCCTCAAGGTCTAGGATCTTTCCTTCATCGATGAGGTCCTGGATCCGGTGTCAGAGTTTGGGGCAGTTGTTGATGTGATGACCGTCTGTCACATGAAACACGTAGAAGGTGCCAAGGATATATTTGTGGGAGTTTGGGTTAGCTGGTTTTGCAGCAGGCTGGGGGTGAAGTAGGTTTAGGTATTGCAAGTGCTCAAAGATAGCAGAGAGTGTAAATGGAAGGTTGGAGAACCGCCGGCCAGATAAGGAACTACCCTCTTCTACTTTATCATCCTTTGAGCTTTCAAAGTGGACAAAAGCGATCTTCCCTTCATCAATGAATCCTCGCCTGATACAATCATTAGTGAGGTGACCTTTCAGCTTGATGAAATTCACAATAGGTCCCCGGGGTGAACTTTGAGGCATTAATGCTTGGATCTGTCTTGGTGGGTTCTGGAGTGATGAAGCCTTGCATGGCCAGACTATGGAAAATGTCAAACACCAATTGTTTATAATCAAAGTACCCGTAGGGGAGTGAGGTCGGTCCTATTATGGCCTTTCTAGCATTAATGTAATGGGGGATGTGTAGACAAAGAGGGGCTACCTTAGTAGACTACTTTTGACTGGCGATTGCGGCACTACGCGTTTAGCGGAAGGAGCTAATGTGGGAATCACCTCGAACAGGCATCAGAAACATCTTAATAGGTGTGCATCTTGATTCCTTTAAGAAATGCAAAGATGCATTAACCTCAGAGATTCTGTGATCGGACTATCGCATTCCTTAAAGTGTGATTTTTTACAGTCACTTTACATATTATTTCTACCTTCATTTCCACTACCTCAATTGTATATAAGTAAGTAAATCACGCAACTTTTTACATATATAGCATGCATTTGTAGGTTTGCATTACAAACAAGGATTGATTTTACATTACCAAGTTAGTATTTAGGTTAATTTACATGCAAAAGTTATAAGCAACAAAGCAACAAGCAACACAACCTAGGTTTCTAGCTTGTTTTAACCTAATTGATTACCAAGTTAAAATTAGAAGTCAATTTGCATACATTTCATCATCTAAGGATTACCAAAGATGTCACGGCCTAGTTTCTAAATTAGGGAAAATAAACCTTAATCATATCATGACATTTGCACCATAATTGTATGTAATACATTGCATAATATTAATTGGTGGAATGATAATTGTGAGTAATAAGGTTTATGGAAGTTTAA
>CANYLF011726709.1:0-10635 GCA_948193215.1 Bocquillonia castaneifolia | reverse complement strand
TTATATTTATATATATGTGTGTTTATTTTCTCATTGAGCATCAAGCTCATTATTTCCTCAACAATCCAATGTTGCAGGAAAATCAAATAGGAAGGGAGGGCTAATTTGGTAGAGCTTCATGTGGCTAGACTTCAGCGATCTTAGGGAAAAGTATTTTTGTTATTATTAATATTATTTTAAATTATATTTATTAAAGAGTAATAATTAATTAAATTTTATTATAATATTTTTATATAAAAATTTATTATATAATTAAGTAAATATTTTTAATATACATATATTAAGTATATGTTAAATGGTTTATAAATGTGAGGCGTTACAGAATGATTATTTATCAACTCTAGAATTAATGCATTAAATAATTTTTTTTATATGAGAAGAGGATTTGAACCTAAAAATTTTAATTAGATTCATTATACATATCTTAACCATTATATTATGCCTTAGGAGACTATCACACCAATAATGAATGATTAGATGAATATAATGTACATTTTAAATTTTTACACTTAGGTATGTTAAAATGAAAATTATATTTCATATGCAATTGTTTTTCAAAACAATTCATATCCAATGGTGCAATATACCTAGGTTAGGAAACTTTAAGTTGCTTTAAATTTAAATCGCTTTGAGTCTTACATACGGACTTTAAAAAAAAAAAAAGTCTTACATAGGGAAAAAATATTATTAAGCATAAAACCTGTTTTCTTTTAAAAATTTAACATAAGAGTGGGGTGAAATGTGAGAGTTCAAATTAATCTCATCAATTTATTTTCTTTTATGAATGCTAAAAATGGAAAAAAAATTATATCAACGTGTCCCATTATATGTCGATCATTAACGAATGTTTGCCAAATAAAAAACAATTTACAAATCTGAATCTTGATTGTAAAACTTTAATGTTACCGACAGATATTGTGTACTAACATATTGTTGGACGAAAAGATAACTACCGAAGCACATATGATACGATTCATCTCTAAAACAAAAGGAAAAGGAAATAAAAAAAATTCCAGTTATAACCTGTTCAATGGTGATCGAGAGTTTCTAATCCTGAGTCACGGTGAGCATACCTTTTATCTCCCTTAATCATCCAATGCATTATTTTCATCTTCGAACCTTTCATGATTTTTTTTGAATGATTTATAAAATATGTTACACAAGTATTCAAGTTTAAATTGACTTATTTTAGCACTACATGTATTGATAGATCTGGTTAAGAAGCTCATTAAAGTCTTAAGTTACTGTTTAAATATAAGAATCACTGAGATTCACCAATAAAAATGAAATAACACTTGAGATTCACGTTACAGGAAGACACCTTATAAATACACGATTCACTTACATGTAGAGGATTCTAACTTTTAACTCATTTATTATACCTAAAATTACTGAATTATAAAGTCGGAGTTGACATCGGAACCCTAATCATGTACGACACTTGATTCTATCTTGCAAGTATCGGAACTCTTAGACTAAACTTAGAGACCGCAACCTTCGCTCCACTCAACTAGAACTAGACTACATTAAGGATCTCAATCTGAACTCTAAATTAAGTTTAGTGACGGTTGAACTATTCGGTCCAAAGTCTCATCGAATCCATCATGTATTTTTATACCAAAAAGATATGATTTCATTAGATAAAAAAGGTGTATTTAAAGGTGGAATGAATTAAAAATAAAAATAAATATATTAGAAGTTAAAATAAATGTTGAGATATTCTACCCATCAATTTCATAAAGTTAGGGTGAAATAAATCAAATCATAGATTCATCCATACTTATACATGATTTTGGCAATTCTTTCAAGCAATATAAACAACTAATGAGTAATGACCAATGAAAGAGAGGGTATTTCTGTTAAATAAATAAATAAATAAAAATATTAGAAATAGAAAAAAAAATAAACAACTAATGAGTAATGACCAATGAAAGAGAGGGTGTTTCTGTTAAATAAATAAATAAAAATATTAGAAATAGAAAAATAAGTAAAATAAATAAAGAATGGCACTGCAGTCTTTGGGCCCACTTTCGTCCATGCTGAACATGAGGCCTAAAAAAGACAACCCATATTGATGTTAACCCTCTACTCTACTGGCAGATATGCGGCAATGTTTCGCATAAATGACAAACAAGGTAGGATCATTCTTTTATTTCCTCTTTGTTTCTTTGTTTAATCATCAAACCATTGAATAAAAAAATTGCCACTATGAACTGAAAATCATAAAGATTAATATAAAATAGTATTAATCAAGTGACGTAGTTTAATCAATGTCTTGGAGGTCAAGATTGCATGAGATATCCAATTAATAAGAAAACCTTCCTTAGCAATTGTCAAACCCCATCTTCTTCCTCACATTTTTTCTACATCATTTACATCTCTGTTGTATGAAAACAATGATTGTACCACTGTTCATTAATACACAATGTCCCCACCACCAATATTTTTTTTATTTTTCTTTACTAAGTTACTGTTCTCTCATTCTAAAAAGATAAATATTTATCGACCATTAGTTCAAACAGAAATATTTTTAAAAAATTAAGTTAGATTAAACGGATGATAAAATGAGTTAATTTATTAAAAAATGATAGAATTATTTTTATTTTATAAATTAATTTATTGAAATAATGAATAGAATCAAATTTCTAATACAAACCCTCTAAATAATAAATAGACATCTATAATTTAAGATAGAAAAACTCAAAAACTATTGATCAGTTTGAGACGAGAAAGTATTATTTTCTTATGCTGATGTGAATAACAAAGTAAAAAAAAAAGTCCATAAACAAACAGAAAAATTCCACCTACTCCAAACTTTAAAGAAGGAAAGATCAACACTAACCCAATAATGGTAGCATCTCAACCAACATAATTAGCAAATTAGACTACATTCCACTTCTAAGTTAATGGCCTCCTTTCATTATTCAATTAAATGGCCTCTTTCTCTTTTAGATGGATAGACAGCATTAGCGTTTAGCAATTACTAGCAATTAGCACCACTCACTTCATTATACATAAACTTTTTTTTAGATTAGATTAGATTAGCCTTTTAATGAATAAACATTAGAGTGACCGGAAACAGAAATTAGCGAAGATTCCACTTTTCTAGAAAGAAGTCCTTACTAGTGACAGCTTTGTTCTCTCTCTCTACCTCTATTCCCACCTTCCTCTCTATCTGAAACCCCACTCATTCACCAAGTACACTGTTCTTTAAAAACTCTCTTTTATCTTTCTTTCCTCTGTTTTATTTATGTGACAAAGCTTGCAACTTTGAGTTCATATGGCATGAGAAGGAAGTGAAAGATGTCAAATTATTCGTTTTTGAATGATCAGCTATCAAAAAGAACTTCAATTTTTGGTTTACGATTATGGGTAGTGCTTGGTATTTGTGTAGGAGCTGCTATAGTTCTTGTTCTTTTTATTATCTCTCTTTGGTTCACTTCAAGACGTAACAAGAACTCTGCTTCTTCTGCTGCTGCTGCTGCTTCTTCACATTCAACTAAAAAGTTCAAGTCTTATCTCACCAACAGTAACAGTAACAGCAACAGCAACATCAACAACAACAACCCAACAATCCCAAATGTCTCTAAAGAAATTCAAGAGATCAGAATCGACCCAAATCCTGAACCCAAACCCATTAGCCCTGACCCTTTACCCGACTCCGACCTTGTTCTGCGTGAAGATGGAAGTGCTAGTCCTGCTACTGGGAGAAACAGAATTCATATTGAGATAGGGAAAGACCATAGAATTTCTTATCCTGAACGGGCTGGTGGCGGGTCGGGTCATGGTAGTGGAGAGACCCGGTCTGGTCCTCGTTCCGGTGATCAGTCTGGTGCTCTGATTGTTGTGCCAGAGGTTTCACATTTGGGGTGGGGTCATTGGTATACTCTCAGAGAGCTTGAAGTGTCGACTAATGGCTTTGCTGATGAGAATGTGATTGGTGAAGGCGGGTATGGGATTGTTTACCGTGGTATTTTGGATGATAATACTAGTGTTGCTGTCAAGAATTTGCTTAATAACAGGTATTTCATCATTATTAAAACTGGTAGTTGCTATTTCTGCCTGTGAATTTGTGGGAGAGAGTATAAGGATCTGTTCTGAATTTAAAGTCTGTTGCTTTTTATTTAGGGGACAGGCCGAGAAGGAGTTTAAGGTAGAAGTAGAAGCAATTGGACGTGTACGGCACAAGAATTTGGTGAGGTTGCTTGGCTATTGCGCCGAAGGAGCTCATAGGTACTAAAAGTTTTCCTGCTTGAGGCATTTGGTCTTGATTTCAGTATACCGAGTTTTAAGATTTGTTTAAGTTCCTTGAATTTGAGAATTCTTCAACTAATTATCTTTCTGGTCCTTTTATTTGACCGTCTTCTTCCTTTTTTCCGCTAATGTAATTCTGTGGTGGTTGTAGGATGCTTGTTTATGAGTATGTTGACAATGGCAATTTAGAACAGTGGCTCCATGGAGATGTTGGACCATGCAGCCCTCTTACATGGGAGATTCGCATGAATATAGTACTTGGAACAGCAAAAGGGTACTGATTTTTATTGAGATTTATACAAGCTTCGATTCTCTGATGTTTTTAGAATTTCAATTGTTTGTTTTCGTTTCGAACTTGATTAAAAAATAGGTTGACATACCTCCACGAAGGGCTTGAGCCGAAGGTTGTTCACCGTGATATTAAATCTAGCAACATTTTACTGGACAGGCAATGGAATGCTAAAGTATCTGATTTTGGCCTTGCAAAACTTTTAGGGTCAGAGCGGAGTTATGTGACTACCCGTGTAATGGGGACATTTGGGTATGTTCACAAATGAATTATTTTAGTTTACCTTTTATCTGATATGCACTCTCATGATCTTGGTCAAGCAAAATAGAGTAACAATTCTGTTCTGTTCCACAGATATGTGGCTCCTGAATATGCTAGT
This sequence comes from Bocquillonia castaneifolia, assembly GCA_948193215.1. Lineage (NCBI taxonomy): Eukaryota > Viridiplantae > Streptophyta > Magnoliopsida > Malpighiales > Euphorbiaceae > Bocquillonia > Bocquillonia castaneifolia. Next base: position 5,713 of record CANYLF011726709.1, on the reverse strand, counting down.
ACTGGTATGCTGAATGAAAGAAGTGATGTGTACGGCTTTGGGATTCTTCTTATGGAAATTATCTCTGGAAGAAACCCAGTTGACTATAGCCGTCCTCCCGGAGAGGTTCACTTTCAACAAATTAACTTGATGGCTGATTTCAGCCAATTTAGTTTAATACAAGTTTATTAAGATTTTCCTCTTGATATTTACTGGGGAATCTAACTTTCAGGTCAACCTAGTTGAATGGCTTAAGACAATGGTTACGAATAGGAATGCAGAGGGAGTTTTGGATCCTAGGTTGCCAGAGAAGCCTTCTTCAAGGGCGCTCAAGCGTGCCCTTCTAGTGGCATTGCGCTGTGTTGACCCAAATGCACAAAAGAGGCCAAAGATGGGACACGTGATACATATGCTTGAAGCTGATGAGTTCCCTTTTCGAGATGTAAGTTCACACTAGTCTTGCACAGCTAGGCATTCTTTTGTTTATCAGCTTTCTAGTTTCAGGCGAATTTGTTTTAAGCTCCACCCTTACAGATTTCCATTTTTCATGCTTCTTTCTTCCTGTTACAAAATTGCTACTCTTTAGACCTTATTAGTAGTTTGTGAATGTTCAAAATTTTAAACAAGAAACACAAGCGTGCATCAAACCAGCGACTTTTCTATGCAGCAGCTGTTTGTGTTTGTGTTTTTAGTTGGAAGTTTAATGGCCTGTTGCTCAGATTGCCGTAGTATTTGTTATTATCAACTCCATTAATGTAACATCAAACTGCAGAGAGTAAGCTATTAAATGTAAAGCTTAAAAGATGAGCATATTTTCCACAATGCAGCCTCCTGGGGTTTATTCTCTTATCTGTAGGACTGTCTAGGATTTTGACTCGACAAAAGAAGAGACGACGACGATGAGTGTTCTGAATTTTGAATATGTAAAGCATTTATGCTGGTCTTTCTATTTATGGATCATCTTTCCTCATTCATGATTGCCTCTGTTCTCCTGATTTCAGGACCGGAGAACCATAAGGGGAAGTGGACGAGCTAATTGTGAGGATGTGAAAACAGATAGGCGTGTAAATGAATCGGGTGACAGTAGTGGTTATGAAAGTGGTGCCCAAACCAAAATATCAATGTGGAGAAAGCAGGTGCCTGAAGAACCTTAAGTTACCTTGACAAACTCATGTACAAGATGAATGGATTCACAATGTTTTTGTTCATATTCTTCTCATTCAGACCTGGCACATACAAGCATCACCCACTCTATCTTTATAGTATGCGGTCCGTATTGTATCAAATTTTCAGTATGCTGTAGATTATGTATGCAGCACTAGTGCCATTGAGCATGTAATTAATATCTCTGGAGTACTCTGTCCATTCCCTGATGAGTCAATCTTAAGAGCATAGAGTTAATTAGTAATTACTTGAATGATATCTAAATTTTTTGTTCTATTGTATCCGAATATCCATTGTTGTACCTTCATTGACAGTATAATTCATTTTGATATTAAAATTTACTCAATTGGCAGCTGTTAAAAAAAAATTGTACCATGATTGATCTTCCAAAAATTTTGGCGATCAGAAATTTCGAGTAGTTGGTAGACTTTTTAAAGCTATTTGAAATTTGTATCCATTTTTCTGCATGTTTATAAATATATGTCGGTGTTCATTAGGATTTTATTTGTGTGTTTAAGAGGCTCATTTTTTTTTTTCTGGTGGGGGGCGGTTAGGGTACATATTTAAAGAGGGGTGTATGTACATATAAAGCCTGCAAAATCTGTCTTAACTACCGTTTGTTGTCTCACCGACAAAGGGATGGGTGCAGAGATTTGGCAGCCAATAATCCAAATGGGCTGGCTGCTATTATTATTATTATTATTATTATTTCATAAGCAGCATCATTGAGTCTGCACTTTGACTATATTGAACATAAATTCTGACCATCATCAACGATTATTAAGACAAAATAATTTTCAGCTTATGTTGGGTTGCCGATGAATATGAAAATTTTGGTCCCATAATATTTCTAAGTGGTTCACCAATCCATTACCCCCATGAGGTTTTTGTGGGGGGTATTTGTGACGAGAAACCTGGACAGCTAGAAACGTGATCATTGGACCCCCTTCATTTGTTTGTTCTCTGGTCTTTTTACATATCTTTCTTTTTATTTTTTTTTCTTTTGCCCTTTTCTCTTTCTATTTTAGGCCTTTTGTTTAGTCTTAATACCTTTAGTAATAGTAGCATTTCCATTTCCACTTTAGTTTTGATTGTCTGTGTTTTTTTTTTATAATTTATTTATCTCTTTATTGACTGATTACCTTTGTGTTGTGCCTTCTCTGTTCTGTGTGTCTCAATGCCACAAAAATTTTTGTGGGCCAAAGCTTAAAAATCTTTTGGCATGCGAGGCTGAGTGGAGATATTTGTGGGCGCTGCTCTATATCATCAGCTGGCCCTGTTAGGTTATATGTCTCTCGGGACGGGAGGGATTGGTTCGGTGCCTAATACTCCTGCATAGTTGTAAAGAAATAATGAACAGTTCTATTTTCTACGGACTTTCATTATAGTGAGTGATGATTATCTTCTTTTAGGACGTACTGAGTATGCAACTATTCCAGGGACATACTGTTGTCATAAAAGTGAAAACAATACAAGCAAAGGCAAAAGTTGTGTTTTGCAATTTCCATTGGTAACTAAAAATTGACAGCAACTATTGGGCTTGATACCACATGGTTGTGTTGATCAGTCCATTTGAGATAACCATAGATGACTGTTGACGAAGCTTTTTTATTAATCTCCAAACTCACATTGAAACGTTGATTCTGATACTTTTGAGTGAATGACAATCTACTGGGCTCTACTGTCACTTTCATTCCAGGAGGAACCGCTACGGCTGCATTATAAATAGCCGTGTCATCTCCTACATTTGTCATTGTCCTGCTAAATTTCTTCACTTTTGAAGGGCTATCTTGGTTAAAAATGCCGGTAAAAGAAGGATAGTTCAGGTCACTACTTTCTTGGCTGCAATTCCACTGGCTTCGTCTAGTGATTGCCCTCATTTGCTGGTCAGTGTAGCCGAGGCTGCATACGAAGTTAACGTAATCTTGATAACACATGTCATAAACGAGCCCGGGATCCAAAGCTTTGTTAGGGTTGATATGACCTGCCCCACAATCCAGAGGTGTGGCTGCACCCCCTGTCCATTGATCTTTGAAAGTTGAGCCTGTGTTATCTGTGTTATATGCTGTAGTCATAAATGCTGATCGGATAGCTGCTGGGCTCCATTCAGGATGGACGTTTTCGAGCAGAGCTGCTACTCCAGCAACAAGGAGTGCTGCCATTGACGTGCCAGAAAAAAGTGCATAATCTGTGGCAAATTCGTATTTGCCCACTTTCATGTGGAGCTTATTGGGTGCAATTGCTGCTAGTACATCCACTCCTGGAGCCATAATATCTGGTTTTAGAACACTTGGATTAATTGGGTCTGGTCCTCTGGAAGAGAAGTAAGCCACTTGCGGTACTGGTTTGGTGCCCAATTTGGTGGAAACGAAGCTCATAGCTTTGACCTTTGGTGTGGTCACCTCTGTCACACTCTTTAACGATAGCTGCTGAAGCAGATGGCAGAACCAGGCATGGAATCGGGTAGTCACTCGGATCCAATAGTGACAAATCTGTCGTGAGAATTCCAGCATATGCACCTACCCTTTCAAGTTCTTCCTTCTGTCCCTTAACATCAATTTTAAGGCTATTATCACAGAGAACTATCTTTCTATGAACCTCACTTTTATTCGATGCGCCATAGTAGCAGATGGATTTGTTTTCATGGTCTTTTCCATAGTATATAGCAGCAGCAGAAATATAAATGCTATTTGGATAATATGATGTTCCTTCCAATGTCACCCCGTTTTCCAGAGTGATTGTGGCAGTGAAACTTCGATCAAGTGTGCCAGCACCTACTGTTGTGATCCAAGGGGCTCCATTGTGTGTTGAGTTATGACCTCCATCATTACTATTTGCACATACAACAACTATCCCTTTCTCTATTGCTGAAAGTGATGCTATGGCAATAACATCACTAAAGTAAGGTGTTTGATGGAAACCCAGAGACAATGACATGATGTCCACTCCATCCGCGATTGCTTGGTCCATACCAGCTAGCACATCGGTTGCTGCACTTTCTAGTGAATCTGTTAGGAACAGGACCTTATACATGGCAATATAGGCTAGTGGCGCGACACCTCTGGCTGTGCCTCGTGCATATCCGTAATGACTTACACCAGGAACTTGGTTGCCTGCAGCTGTGGACGATGTGTGGGTTCCATGGCCAAAGAAGTCTCTTGGTGAGTCATAGTCGTACTCAGTGTTAATTTTTCTACCTGCTGCTATTAGTCCTATGCTGAATGATCTTGCTCCAATGAACTTCTTGTTACAGTTAGAAGGGCTAAATGCGGTGCCATTCTCACGCAGTCCCTTCCATCTTTGAGGCACTGTAGGCATCCACTTGTCATTAAAGCTCTCACTCTCTGGCCAAATTCCTGTATCAATGATTCCTATGATCACCTCTTCCCCGTAGGACGCAGTTGGCCACAAGCCATAGTTATGTTTTAGTCCAAGAAACTTGGGGCTATATGTGGTGAATGGCTTTCCAAAAGACTCCTTAAATGTGGCAAGATCGCAGGAGATTTCTGCATTTCAGACAGTTGCGATTTCGTGAGCCTTGCACTAAAGCCATGCATAACATGGTTATAAGAATACAATATTTCTTTGTCGTCAACAGGATGCGACAATGATTTTAGCATGGACCGATGCCATGACTCTGGGGTTATAAAAGAATCAGGTTTTTGAGAGTGTTCCAAGTGTATGATATATGTCTGCAATTCTTCATTTTCAGAGACTGCATTGCTGCTTCCTAATAACAATAGTATTGGCAGCAGCCATAGCGAACTGGAAAAACTCTTCATTTCAGTCATGGCTGAATAGACTTTGGAGCTGACGAAGAAAATCGGAGATTTAATAGCAAGCTTAAAGTGCAATTCTAATTAGCTGTACTGAGTTGTAGTTGAAAGTTGTAAACTTCAAAGCCATATGTTGTTTAGGTCGATTTTTCCAAGAGACAAAATTAATTAAATTATGCTGTAGACATTCAGGATTTTGTTTTGTTGCTTCAGTTAGTACTGCAGTTCAGCACAAACTGGTGTAAGTATTCCAAGTGTTATTCTTCAGTTAAAAAGGAATCTGCTTCAAGGTTCGGCATGAATAATTCTGAGTTGGAAGTTCAAATATTTTAATCTTCTTGTAGATCATTTATTTCCACTGTGCTGCCGGCATTATTCTATATGGAACTGATTAAAAAAAGGTGTTTTAGATGACTAATACACAAGTAGATGCTTTACAATTAGAGTTGAATTGATTTCTGTGACAGAAAATTATCATAATGTTTAACAGATATTATGTTAGACGTAATTAATATAGTAATAGTAATCCAAACCAGAAATGGAAATAATATAACGAAGAAATAAATAAAAGAAATTAAGAAACAGAAATTATAATTAAAAACGGAATTAGAAACCTTAAATTGTAACACTGGACAGAGATTAAAAGAAAAGCGGAAATTGTTGAGGCCTGTTAAAAACAGTCTCCTTAAGACAGATTCGTCCTCTCCTCGGTGCCTAAGAATACGTGGACGTCTATCTCTCAGGATACAATAACAAACGTTCAAAGGCAGCAGCACAACTGCAATGAATTGAGC
>CANYLF011725925.1:0-22056 GCA_948193215.1 Bocquillonia castaneifolia | reverse complement strand
TAATAGAATTAGTATTAATAATTATTTACTTACAACTTGCTATCCATAACCTTCTTTGAGAATCAAAGTTGCTCCAACCAACCTCCAAGCTATACTTTGCTCCCTTAAAGCATCAATCAACATATCACACATAAATTACATACATAAACACATAATTAAATCTCAATTCCATACACTCTTAACCTCCCATACCACATACAATCACTTAAGGTAGCATAAACATCAATTCAATAACAACACATTCAATTAACACTCAATTATCTCTTTTAAGGACATTAAATCAATCTTTAAACATTTCTAACCAAAAACCCCCAAAATCTCATTAACCCTAGCTTTCAAAACCACAAACAAACCAATTTCTATCAATTAATCATCAATTAACTAAAGAAGCTTACCAATTTAACGTCCTTCTTCTCAAAATTCTCCCTTTCTCTTCCTCCTTCATCTTCCTCTTCCTTTTTCTCTCTTTCTTTCTCTTCTCCCCTTTTTTTTTCTCTCTTCTTTTATTTCTTTGGCCGACTTCTTTCCCCTTTTTTTATTTTATTGTTTTTTTAAGACTCCCCCCTTTTCCTTCTTCTTATCCTCTTTATTTTTATTTTTCTTTTATTACTATTGTTTGTTTTATTCTTATTGGTCAATTTAAAGTTAAGTTTGACTTTTTAACAAATTAAGGAAAACTAACAATTTCACCCTCAAAAAATCAAACACCACCATATAACCAATTCCAACTATTATTTCTTTCAATTACATCCCTCCTACACATAATCATCAATGAATAAATCACAATTAACAAAATTAAACATACTAATGATGCCAATTAACTACTAATATGTATAATTAAACTTGAGGATGTTACACACTAAGTTAACCATATTTTGAGAACCCACCATTTCCGTAATTTTAGCAAATAAATCACATAATTTTTGTGTATTTGTGTGAATATTTGAAGCATCAACTAATTTAATAAAAGTTATTTCTTTAGGACAATACACTAAAAAATTAATCAATGGCATTTGCCTAAAATCTGTCCACTCATCACCCATTATAATGCAACTGTATCAACCCAAGTGCTTCTAAATGAGACAATAATCAATGAAACATGTTGTTAGCATCACGCAGTAAGTTAACACGCAAAGAATGATAAGAAGGACCAATATGTCCATGACCCATACCTGCTATTTTGCTAATTGCAGCGGTGAAAAAGCGAGAATTCATTGCATTCATGGGAATGCAGTCATCATAGAACCAAAGTGCAACAGCCATATCAGCATCATGCCATCTTTCCTTGCTCTGCATATATGCCCTAATACTAGATTGAGCTTGATCACTTAATCCCATTTTGAAATAAGAACTTAACTTAGCACTATTGCTCTTCCTTTTTCCACTTAAAGGAGGAGGAGACTCTTGATTATCATTTTCACTCACATCATCAAACAACCCTTTTTTTTCATTATCTGATAACGAACATCAACTGTAATATTCTTACATGCATCTATATTCCCTTTTGTCCTTGCAAGGTGTTGTTTCATTCCATTAATGCCTCCACCAATAATTTGCTTTTGGCAGAACACACAAATCATTACCTTTCTCCCTTGTGGATTTGTTCCTTCACTAGCATATTTCCATGCTAAATCTCTTTTTTTGCCATATAGAACGTTCGGAAGAAACTTGTTCTGAAGATACACCTTTAGATGAAGGTTGATTTTGTGAAGTCATGGTTTCCATCAACAATTGAAATAAAGAATTAGGGATTTTTTTGTTGAAATAGATCAGCAAGATTTTTTTATTGAATTAGATCGACGATATTTTTTATTTTTTTGCCTTGAAATTTTTGATTAGGAAGAATGAGAGAGAGCGACGCTAAGGAAAAAGAATTAGGAAAGTGAAATCTGGAGAATGAAAGTAAATGAGGGTTTTAGTTTTAGTTTGTCAGAAACTGGTTTGTCCAGTTTGTTCAGTTAATCCGTTTTTTATGGTTTAACTTGGTTTTTTGCCGATTTTTTTACTTTTGAATTTTGTCATCAGACCGGACTGAACAGGTAACCGGTTCACGGTTATTCGATCGGTTGGTGAGGTCCGGTTTTCAAAACAATGCTAAATCATGCAGATTTAGGGGTAAAAAAAATTATTTGATGGGCGCAATATGAATTTGACATTTACTTAAGGGGTAAGAATAAAAATACAAAGACAAAGAAATGCACTTTTTGAGTGGGGCCTAACCCAAACTTGTAAAGAGGATATAATAGAAATATAAAATATTTTTACAAATTAGAAGCCAGGACACGGCCCCATACTCTGTCATGTGATGGTATAGTCCACTATCTATGAGCTATACAAAATACAATGACAATAATAACAATAAACAAATCATATAATCTTTTAATTTCTTTTCTTCTATGTATACTATTTATTATAATATAAAGTTTTTAATTTAAATGGAAGTAACAGCATTTAAAATTGAATAAATAGAGACTTGTTCCTTTCACCAGTACTTGAAAATAATAATCAAATAAGTATTATGTGAATAAAAATACAATATCATATATATTGCCAAAAAATCTATCCAAAATGCAAAAGAAAGAAATATGTGATAGATCATAACATAGTCATATGGATAATAGTAGCCGCCTCAAATGTTTTCGTACTTTTCTAAAATTATTTATAAATCTAGTTTTTAAGTTCTTAAATTTGCATTTGAATATTTTTTTTACCAAATATAGATAATTTCATGTGGACATCTTTATTATATGTGAAATTAATCTTATAATAAAAAGTACTCATAAAAAAAATACAAATTTAAAGTTCCATAAACTAAATGTAAAATTTATGAGCAATTGGGGTAAACCCTAAAAAGCTACTAACAATTAATACTAATAATCAAAACATAGAAAACAAATTAAGCAAAAACCCCAAACCCAGAAATTCTTCACCTTATTACTATTTGATTCTCTCTCAAATAATTTATATTTGCACATGTTGACAGGCACCCACTTACTTTGGTAGCAGCAGCATCATATAATATCACACACACATATATATACATCCACACACATAATATATTCATAATTAATTCTTTCAAAATCAAAAACCCAAAAAATTAACCTTCAAAAAAACCCCAAAAATATTAAAACAAAGACTTGTAGGAGTCGCCTTCCTTATTTTCTCCTCGGCCTTCTTCACTGTAACATCTGTTGTCTTTGTCCAAATATTATAAAACAGAGAAGAATAAGAAGAAGAAGAAGAAGAAGAAAAGGGTAGGAATTTATTGGAAAAATGGCGGGTACAGGAAGTGGGTCTTGGCAGCCACAGGAAGAAGGGTTTAAAGAGATCTGTGGGTTGCTTGAAAACCAGATTTCACCATCTTCAACAGCTGACAAGTCTCAGATTTGGCAACAACTTCAACATTATTCCCAATTTCCTGACTTTAACAATTACCTTGTTTTCATTCTTACTCGTGCCGAGGTAACCCACCTCTCCCACTTATTTATTTTTATCGATTCTTTTTGATTCTGGGTTTTGATTGCTGTGTTTGTTTATTGAATATTTCTGATGGGTTATGTCAGTTGGGTTTTTTTGAATTGTTTTATTTTTTTTCTTTTTGTTCTAAATGCTGTAAAAAGTCATGAACTAAAGTAACTATTTTGATAATAACTCTCCATTTTTATGGTATTTGGTGTATCAGAACGGTAAAAAGAATGTATCAGCATGCTTTTATGAGGCACGTGTTTGTAATTATTGCCTTTTTTTTTTGTTTTTCACATAAACTGAAAGTATGTCACTTTACAAAGACAAAACATAGTTCCCATGAAACAAATTAGTCGTGTGCTGTTTCAAGGATGTGCTTCTCTTGCATATTATTGTTGTTGTTGTTGTTGTTATCTTGCCCTCCATGATTGAACAAATACCCTGTAACTAACTATATGGAACAAAATGCCCTGTAACTACTATATGGCTTGCCATGTGGAGACACACGTGTTGTATCCAGAGTATTTGAAATAATTTAATCAAATGCACTATAAGATTGTGTTGGCCAGGCCTATGTCCCAGATATACATGGTTCCGTAATATTTATTTGTTTGTTCTGCTTGTTGGCAAATTGAACAGGGTAAATCTGTAGAGGTTCGACAAGCTGCCGGTCTTCTTCTGAAGAACAATATTAGAACTGCATATCAATCACTTGCTCCTTCACATCAACAATATATTAAGTCAGAGTTGTTGCCTTCTTTAGGAGCAGCAGATAGGCATATAAGGTCAACAGTTGGGACCATTATAAGTGTTGTTGTTCAAATTGAGGGAATTGCAGGGTGGCCTGAGCTGTTGCAGGCTCTTGTAACTTGCTTGGACAGTAATGATTCAAATCACATGGAAGGTGCTATGGATGCCTTGTCTAAGGTATGCATTATGTTCTTTAAGTATCACCTTACAAGTTTTAGTTTCCAATATTGCCTCTTTAGTTGTCAAGTTCTGATGACTATTGAAAAAATGGTATTGATTTTGTTTGCATGTTAGAAAGAATTATAATTTGTTTTTCATAGCACTACTAGTGCGTCATAATCATAAATATGCGTATGTTGTTATGGTCTTAGAAATTATCCATCTAGGAGGATAAGGTAACCATTGTTTGCCTTGTGGAGTGCTGTTATGGTTCTCCAGGGTTTATTTATGTAACAATAAAGCATCATTGGTGGTTGTCAGTTGCCAAGCGAGGTATAATTTAATAATTGTAATTACTTTCCCTGTGAATGCTTCTTTTTGTCCCAACACTGCCCCAAATTTATCCACATGGCCCCAATAAACTAATTGATGCTTAGGGCAGGGGCCTTTCTTTCTTTTCTGAAATTTTGATGTTCTAATTATAGTGGATTCAGTATCTGGGGTTGATGGTTGTTATTATGATGGGATTTTTGTGGCTATGCCTCAGACTAGAATATGCATTTTTTGCCTACTTTTGTGATATATACTATATCATGGTGATGATGTTTCATGCAGATTTGTGAGGATATCCCTCAACTCTTGGATTCTGATGTTCCTGGGTTACCTGATCGTCCCATTAAAATACTTCTTCCTCGATTTTATCATGTGAGTTAGTTTTATGTTTCAGTAGACTTTATAATGAAGGTTCTGCTCTGTTAGTATTTATTTTGTAAAACTATGTGAACTTTGACTTCTATTACTTAAAGTAATTGGAGAAATTATGTATCTTTCTGTCCTCTTATTTTAGTCTCCTCAGTAGAGTAATTTGAATTGGCTTTTGCAATCAACAGTTTTTCCAGTCGCCACACAGTTCACTGAGAAAGCTTGCCTTGGGTTCTGTGAATCAGTACATCATGTTAATGCCTGCAGTAAGCATACTTGATGCCTCCATCCATCAGACTGTAAGCCAGTTCCATCCAATGTAATTCTGAGAAGTCAAGTGAGATGGTTTGTTAATTTTTTGCAGGCTTTATATGCATCTATGAATCAATATCTTCAGGGTTTGTTTGTTCTCGCTAATGATCCTGCTGCAGAAGTCCGGAAATTGGTGAATGCTCTCTCATTGTCTTATTTTGATAAGATCTAGTCAGCATTTCTGGGATTCAAGTTTGTTGTTTAGTGATCTCTCAGCTATTAGTAAATTGAACATAAGACTTGGCCTATTAATGGTATCGTTTCTCAGTTATTTGTGTCTTTTAGTTGTGCAGTGTTTTCATTTTCTCTTTCTTCCTTTCTAGCACCAAAAAAACAAGTTAGTGTCTTTGCTCAATCTTTGTATTCTGTGCATGGTTGACAGTGAAGCGCTATATTCAATTGAATAGCTTACACTTCCATGGTTTTATTGTGATTTTCTACCTTGATGAAAAGTTACATTTAAGCATTAAATGCAAGGACCCAATTTCTTTGGTTAACTTTTATGCTATTGGTTTTAAAATAGAAATGTTTGGGATTTCAATTTTAGTGCTAGACATAAAGTGATGTAAAGAATTTCTCTACTCAATTTTGTCTGCTTTTGTTTCACTTTCTGTTCATTCTTTCTTTTAAACTTGGCTTGCTCAACTGTGGTGGTGTCTCTTGTTTATTTTTTTTTAACAGGTCTGTGCAGCTTTTGTTCAACTAATTGAAGTTCGACCGTCTTTCTTAGAGGTGGGTTTCTTGTTGAATTTTCGTCTCATGTATGTTCTTTCTAAAAATGTACTGAATCATCTTGGTGTCAACTTTGGGCTTTGTTTTGTAACAACTGGGTCTGTCAGACTGTCATTCAAATGCTGTGTTACTGGCTTTTTATTTTTCTGGCCTTGCAGTTGCATTTGCCAATAGCAGCTCAAGCAATTATCATTATTATTTTTCCTTTTGGGGGAGGGGAGGCTAAATGAGTTCTAGTTTAGTTGTGTCACCATTCTTTTTCTTAAAATTTTACTGATGTCACTTTTCACCAATTTCAGCCACATCTGAAAGAAGTAATTGAATATATTTTGCGAGTAAACAAAGATGCTGATGATGAAGTAGCTCTTGAAGCCTGTGAATTCTGGTAATCCTCCTCTTCGGGAACTACATACATTGAACATCTGTCCTAGCTTTCCAATCTTGTGTTAGATGTTTGGTCATAGACAGCAGAGTGCCAGATTAAGACAGGAATGAAGATTATAATTGACTCCGGAATATATATTGGTTCTGTAATGTTGCTTTGATTGTTGCATGTAGCTATGTTTCTGTATTACGATGGCATGTGCGAACTAAAGCACCATAGTACTTAATGGCAACATTATAGAAAAGAACAAAGAAGCGAGTTTAGTCAGATTAGATTTTCGGTTTTATAATGATGTTTGTTGGTTTCTTTGGGATCATGAACACCATTCTTTGTGCCATTCCTTCCATAAAAGAAACATGTGCTTTTCCTAGCATTTGTTAGTGACATTATAGCAAATTTATGTACTTCCCTATTTATTTAATTTACATCGATTTGTTTAAAGCTTTGAGCTTTCTTTTATTTCTTCTTTCTATTCATCTTCATTTTTAATATGAATATTGATTTGCAGGTCTGCATATTGTGATGCTCAATTACCACCTGAGAACTTGAGAGAATTCTTACCTCGCTTAATTCCGGTACAGTTTTCTGTTTGACTTTCTGTTTCTGAACATGATTTCCTGTATTACATTTATATTTTTAAGTTGTGCCTTTTCTGTTAATCTGTTTCCATTATTGCAGATTTTGTTGTCAAACATGGCTTATGCTGAGGATGATGAGTCACTTGTTGATGCTGAGGTAACATTTCTTTCCCGGGCTACGTCTGAGTTTATGTTTGATTTTGAATAGACAATTGTTGCAAGTCATAATTTCTCAAGTATTAATTAATTGTTGCAGGAGGATGAGTCTCTTCCGGACAGGGATCAGGTTCACTTTTTCTAATTTTTTTTTTATTGCTGGTGGTTGAGATTATTTTTTGGTTGATTTAGTGATTATTTTCCTTTTTGTTGTAATGTTGCAACTGCAGGATCTGAAACCACGTTTTCATTCTTCACGACTTCATGGATCAGATAGTGCGGATGATGATGTAAGTTTCCAAATGCTCTATATGTTTATTTTACTCTTAAGACATTTATGGTTCAGTATATATGTAATATTGCTGTGGTATGGTGGAACATCAGGTTATCCAAATTTATTGAAAGTTTATCTGAATAATTTTTTTTGACTAATGGACAGGATGATGACATAGTCAATGTATGGAATTTAAGGAAATGCAGTGCAGCTGCACTTGATATTCTATCAAATGTGTTTGGAGATGAGATCCTTCCTACATTTATGCCTGTTGTTCAGGTAATTTTATTTGTTTGTTTGATTATTTAATTTTCTTTTCCTGCCTTCTTTTTTTTTGATTTTCTTTGTGCGTTTCTAGGGATATCACACTGGGATTCCTATTTCCTCAAGTTCCCCCGTTTTACATATATATTTTTTTATCATTCTGTTATTATTTTCATGAAGTAGAGTTCTTCCTTTTGGCTCATCTAAAAATCACAATATTCCTTGATAAAACCATTATTGGTTCTTTCAAGTTGGATGTTCAATTGTCTTGTGAAAGTGTAAATGTAACTGTTCAGCGTGCTGCATTCATTTTTGATCTTTTTAGGATGTTAGCAAGGATGAAGATAGATTAAAAATTATGGACCAATTTCTTCTCATATTTTTGGAATTGGAGAGTGTGCTGTATTTTGTTAATATTGTCATTGCCAAAATTTGATTATAATGGGAGTTTGATACTTTTATTTATTTTATTTATCACCATCTTATTTCTAATTGCAAGATTGCTGCCTACAATTTTTAATTGAATTTGTCACTATGACAACAAGTGCAATGGCGACTGGAAAGTATTTCACTATTATATCCCAAGAACTAGAAGAAAGCGGCAGATAATTAATTCCACTGAACCTCATAGGAAAATTTATAGGATTATAGATTTTTAGTTATAGTTGCATTACGATAAATCTGGTTAGGAAGGTCTTTACCTGTAAACTATATGCTCCTATGGCGGACTTTCATAGTCTCACTTCTCAAATATCTGCAGGGAAAGTTGTCTGCTACTAGTGATGAAGCCTGGAAAGACAGGGAAGCAGCTGTCTTGGCCCTTGGTGCTGTAGCTGAGGGTTGCATTAATGGTCTTTATCCACACCTACCACAGGTAATTTGTTTTCAGTTTCGCTGCACTTAAAATATATGGCAGATGATCTAGGTTTGTTGGATAGTTGGGAAAATGGGATTTTATATCTTTACAAATTTTCATTTGACAAAATTGAAGTGTTATGACTCTTCAATTTTGAGTTGAGTTGTTTTTCCCCTCCCCCCCCGAAGGGTTGCACTATTTCCAGTACAGATTTTGATAGGGCTAGAGCTAAATTTTGAATAATCTATAAATTGACAATAGAACCCTTTTTTTTTCAATTGTTTCAAAAGCCTAATTTAGAAACAAACACTTAATACTAATTAATCCTTGATCAATTCAGTGAGCATTTCTATTTTTATTTATTTTCTTTCTAAATCTACATTTGGTAAAATTGAATATTCCAGCATGCACGATAAGGTATCCTTGCGAAAATTAATATTTTAAGCTCATAACTGAGCTTGAACATCTTGTTAGCTTTTACTAATATAAAAACTATTAATTGTCTTGTCTTCGGACAAACTATCCAACTTGTCAATGAATGTGATGGTACATATGTTACATATTCATAGAAAAAGCTAGCCAGCCATGCCTTTACTTGATTTGCATTCTATGCTAGGTCTTATTTTCTTTTCTTCTTATTTTTTTTTTGGTTTTACTTGGATCTGATGATTTTATCCCTATAGCAGGAGAGGTGGTTAGCCAATCACTTACAGACATTGAAATCTCGAGTGTTTGGCGACCAACTTTCATGTAGTTTGCTTACTTGATTAATGCCAAACATTGTCCAAAAAGAAAGATAAAAAAAGGAAAAAAAAAAAGAAAAACAAAAAGAGAACATTGCTGGAGCAATTATATTAAGGCAATATTAGCCACAATATTCATAAATACGCTGTTTTTGCTGGATCAAGTTTCTCGCAGTTGGTATCTATCCTTTTGATTTAGGCTCAGTAGCTTAAATACTTGGTGATATTGGTGTGTGCTTCTTGTGAAAGGTGCCGTCTTGTATCAATAAAATGTAGGAAAGAAAAACAAAATTTTGATTTTTAATTTGGTCAAGCAAGCAGACATTGAGGGCTGATGACTGTCAAAGTCTATACTTAAAATTGAAATAACCAGAAATGTAACATTTGAAATGTAAAGGACAATTCACTTGATTTAAAATAGGGTACTATTGTCAAGTAATCCACTATTTAAGATTTTGCTTTGGCAGTATCAATATTTGCTTTAGGAATAGCACCACCTGTATTTAGTTGTGATGGCTCTGTATTAAGTAAAATATTTAGGGAGGTATTTGGAGTGTTCATTCCATGTCTTTATTTATGTGAAAAGACCTTTCTTTTTGTCTCTTTTTAGTTAAATTCTTCCTTTTCATTCTTGAAAAGAGAAAAGGCTCTATTTGGATAAAGGTAGTAGAAGTTTAAAGGTATTGGAGATATAGTCTTGTTTCTGGAGTTCTTATAGTCGCCAACCTGCAGTATAGTTAAAATTCAATTTCACTTTTTTTTTCCTACAACCTTGCGAAAAATAAAATGGTTACTTATTTTCCTTGCATTTGTTGATTATAATTTTACTTGTGCAGATTGTGGAATTTCTTATCCCTCTATTAGATGATAAGTTTCCCCTCATACGGAGTATTTCTTGCTGGACAATTTCTCGATTCAGCAAATACATTGTTCAGGTATGTTAAAATGTTTGTTACATTAGCTGCTTCACTACAGTAAGTGCATTTTCCTCAAGTTTACTGTGCAATTCTTTCTATTTTCTTCTTCTTTTTTCCAAATCTGGTACGTTATTTCCTTCTGTTTCACTAGGCTTAGTAGTTGATGCTTTTTTTTCATCTATCTTAGGAAAGTGGCCATAAAAAAGGCTACGAACAATTTGACAAGGTTCTTATGGGTCTTTTACGGAGAATTTTGGATACTAACAAGCGGGTCCAGGAGGCTGCTTGTTCAGCTTTTGCAACACTAGAAGAGGTATTTCCAAGAAGTTAATTTCAATTGATTTAATTTTCCTGGTTTCAATTTATTTAGTAGACTGATGGCTCTGTTATCTTTGCAGGAAGCTGCTGAAGAATTGGCACCACGTTTAGATGTTATTCTACAGCATCTCATGATTGCCTTTGGAAAATATCAGGTTTGTTTCTGGCTTTTCACATCCCAATGAGTTTTGTCCACTGTTAAATGATTTGGTGCTATCTGTGCTGATTTCCCTTTTAATTTGTTATTTTACATGTGCTTTTACATGTTCTAACCTCTTTGTATATACTTGATTTTTTTAGAGTGATTAGTGGCACAAATTGATTTAAATCAAATGGGGTTATAATTGGAAATCACTTTTAAGCACGATTTTTTAAGAGGAAAACATTTAACAATCACAATTTTCAAAACGCTTTAAAAGTTTAAGATTACCATTTTATCCCTTCTGATTTAAATCAGTTTGTGCCATATAGTATTATTGTATTATTTATTTGACTTATTTCTCGATCATGTATTGTAGCGACGAAATCTCAGAATTGTATATGATGCTATTGGTACTCTTGCTGATGCTGTTGGTGCAGAACTAAATCAGGTTTTAACTTGACGCATCTTTCTTTTCCTTTCTATTCCCTTTCTCTCTTCTTTTCTTCTCTCGATCGATGTGTATGATTAGGTGGTAACTCATATCACTACCCTGATGGTTTGCAGTCCAATTATCTTGAAATTCTGATGCCACCATTGATTGCAAAATGGCAGCAGCTTTCAAATACAGACAAAGATCTCTTTCCATTACTGGAGTGTTTTACATCCATAGCACAGGTATAGGTTACTGTCTAGCTTGGGCACTGATTTGTAAATTACACTTTGGTTGGTTCATATGATATCAGTCTAATTTTAAGTAGCAAGTTTATGCTTCTAACCTTTGCAGCATGGTAGACAGGCTTCTTAAGTTTTAGTGTGGTGTGTCATGATGACTATTTTATTCTGTCTGTAATAATTTGATTGGCTGGTTGGTACTTCAAAGATAAGATGAATCAATTTGAGAACACTAAATGTTTGGTATTGTGGTTGGGTGTTCAAAACACATGTTTAGAATTTTTTTTGATTTAATTGATTAATTTTTTTTTTAAATTTTTAGGAAGTGCTTTTGCCAGACATGTGTTTTGAAAAAGCATCTATATATCCGCTTCTATCAAACTGTGGTTTTGAAAACTCAAAAAAATTTTAAAAATAAAAATTTTATTCCAAAAGTACTTTTAAGAAATTCATTACTGTTCCATTCTTTCTCCATTAAGTCCATAAGATTCCATGTTGAGCAGTAGTTTTTTTGATGAGAATTTTGATGGAAAACATTTTATTTGCTCAGTTAATTACAAAACATTGCAGGTAATGCATTTTTTTGTGTGCACCTTAATTAGAATCCTGTGGTTCTGTTACCAACCTAAGTCAATATCCTTCATGTGGCAGTTGTTAGCAAGTGCTACACATATACATCTTTTTTTGATTTTTATTTATGAGCGTCATATCCATCTGTTTCTATCCCCCCTTCTGCTGTTATCTTCTTGTTCTTCATCAGCAGGGAAACTGAAAGGTTGTTTGATTTGTTTATTTTTTAGAGGAAAGAGAGTAGAAATTTTTTTGATGATGTTGTATATACTTGCATAATCCAACTTCTATTTTTTCCCTTTACTTCCCTGTCAAGTTTATTTACTCACCTTTTAATTATCTTCTGTCATGAGGAAGATGTATTGGAAGTTCCAATAGTATAATTTCAATATGACTTAGAGGAGGAAAGTGCTTGTATTGCTTTCATGTAGTGACTATGTCCAAATAAGAAATGGAACTGATTTAAAATATATTTCTTTAGTACATGTAAGAAAATGGACCTGAGTTTAAATATAGTTCTTTAGTGCATGTAAGAAAATGGACCGGAGTTTAAATATAGTTCTTTAGCACATATATATTGCACTCTCGGAGCAATTCAATGCATAATATCTACAAAGAGTTTATGCTTATTTAACTTTGTATTTTATACTGTTACTGTTACAGAGGCACTATATTTCTTTGATTAATTGCTAGTTACCAACTAAGAGTTGTTATGGTACAGGAAATTAATTTGTTTGTTTGTTTCAGGCATTAGGTCCAGGGTTCTCTCAATTTGCTGAGCCTGTATTCCAGAGATGTATAAATATCATCCAGAGTCAACAACTAGCGAAGGTTTGACCAAATTTTATTGTGTGTTTATAAAATTCAGCAGAGATGGTTCATGCTTGGGCTAATGTTTTTTCCTTGAAACAATTTTTTTCAATCTGTTTTTCTGCTGTACAGCATAATTAACATGCTTTCCTTTGTCATGCAACATTATATGCACTACCATTTTAACATTTCTATCATATGATGTCATGTCATATGATTTTTTTCCTCTTTATTGAGGTGCCTATGCAGCATTCATGAATATCAATTGGCTATCTGTTATTGTGTATACCGGGAGGTACTGAATTATGACTTGCAACTTATAGCAAACTGAACGAAAGAAAAAAGACAATTGCCTCCTTCTGTGGCTGCGTGATTTTATTCTCAATAAATTGGTATCAAGTTTTACCAGTGGATTGGGATAATTTATAAATCAACAATTTTAGACACCTATATTGTGTTGCATTTGTTTGCCCTGGATACATGTTTATACTAATGGCATTCCTTTGCAAATTTTTAAAGATATTCACTGGAACAATGCAGGTTGATCCTGTTTCAGCAGGAGTTCCATATGATAAGGAGTTTATTGTCTGCTCTCTGGATCTCCTCTCTGGGCTTGTTGAGGGTCTTGATAGTGGGATAGAGAGTTTGGTACTTCCTTTTCTCCATAGTTTCTATATGAAATTTCTTTTCCAGTGTAACAAATGGGTTAAACTTTTAGCTAAATGCTACTAGAATCTGGTGTAGTTGTGTGTGATATGTCTATGGTGCTACTCTATCATATAAGTCAAAGCTATGATGCTATTCTATTACCTACGTCAAAGAAATCTGATGTTCAACAGATGGTTAGCTATGCTGATTCTGCTTCTTTTTTTTTTTTTACAGAGAAAATCTTGATCTGGTTTAGTTGTTTGGTTTTGAAGTTGTTTCTTGTGTGAAATGTGCTGTGTATTTATTGCTGAACCATAGATTGGAGATGTCCTTCAGTCTTGCAAGTAGCTTTTACATGACATTTGATTTTCTCTACTTTCTCTTGCAGGTTTCGCAAAGTAATTTGAGGGACTTGCTCTTGCAATGTTGCTTGGATGATGATGCTTCTGATGTTCGACAGAGTGCTTTTGCACTCCTTGGAGACCTTGCAAGGGTAAGTTGTAACTTAACCAAGTGTGCAAATTTTACTCTGCTGCTTGGGTGCTACTGGATTATAGGATGATAAGTATTACCTGTTAGAAAAAAGCATCTGGTTGCTACTGGATTACGTCTACGTGCTGACAAACTGGAAATTATTGTACTCTTTGTGGCTTTTCTTTTTTTATCACTTCTGATGCATATGAATGTCTTATCATGACTTTTATCAGGTGTGTGCTGTACATTTGCGCCCTCGATTGCCTGAGTTTCTTGATCTTGCTGCCAAACAATTGGTTAGAGAAACTGGTTTTGTTATTTGCGTCATATGTGGTTGGTTTATATCTCTGCCTAATGTCTATTTCTAACAGAGCACACCAAAGCTCAGGGAAACTGTGTCTGTTGCAAATAATGCTTGTTGGGCTATTGGAGAATTAGCTGTTAAGGTATGTGCTCAGCCTTTTATTTCTTGTTCCGTCCTATTTTTTACAATTATAAACTTCATTTTTTAGTAATATATGATACTGCATAAATTTCTTATGATCTAAGCTTTTGTTATTATAATTTTAGGTTCATCAAGAAGTTTCTCCTATTGTTATGACTGTAATATCATGCTTAGTTCCCATCCTTCAACACTCAGAGGTAATTATCTGTGTCATCATCATCATTATTTCCATGAGTGTATTCTACATGCAAGATTGTTCAGCTGTGCACGTACTATTGGCTGTTTGATTTTTAACATATTTGCTGTGTAGGAGCTCAACAAATCCCTAATAGAAAATAGTTCAATCACACTTGGGAGGCTTGCATGGGTTTGCCCAGAGATTGTATCACCACATATGGAGCATTTTATGCAACCATGGTGCATTGCTTTGTCTACGTAAGTATTGATCCATCTATGTCACTGCAGGATGGTTTATTACAGCAAGATTTATGGATCAGAAAATGTTTAAATTGATATATGGCAGGATTCGCGATGATATTGAAAAGGAGGATGCTTTCCGAGGCCTATGTGCAATGGTATGAATCTGCTTTCAAAAAGTTTACATTAGAGTTTAGCCTATAACTAAACACGAGGTTCTCGATCTTTTTCAGGTTCGTGCAAATCCTTCAGGAGCTCTAAGTTCACTTGTTTTCATGTGCAAAGCTATTGCAAGTTGGCATGTAAGAATTGCATTGCTTGTCTTCAAATTACTTGTTAGAATTAAAAGTTAAAAAAAGGGTCTTCTGACATCACCAATAACCATAGGAAATAAGAAGTGAAGAGCTACACAATGAAGTTTGCCAGGTTTTGCATGGTTATAAACAGGTCAGTGTAAAACTTTGACTGCGCACTTTTTTTTCTTATCTTTTTTTTCTCTTTTATGATTTTTACCTGCAAGCACTCTAGCCTCTTTTTTATCATGCTCAAATTGTTAGAACTTGGAATAAAGCCCAAATTTTGTCTCTGAATTACTAATGATGTTTTGTTGAACTCAGGCTTTTATTTTGCAAGTTTAACACAGAACTATTACCTTACATTCAATTTTGCCCTCTGTTCTGAAAAATAAATTAAAAAATATAGATAGTTTAACATGAAATATTTAGCAAAATTTTACTATTTAAGGGAACAATACTTATTAAATAAAATTTTCCCTATGAGTTATTCAATCTGAGAGAGCAATGATTTTTTTTTATAATAAAGCAGGTTCATTTGAATTACATCTTCTTTTAGTTTAAGTTCATATCTCGTATACTTTAATCAATTCCATTAATCAGCTAGAGGAATAATTATTTGTATTGCCATTTCTCTTCATTTCCTCGTGAGCCCAGCACAAAACAGAACAAACCAAATTTTTGATGGCCACATATCCTATAACTAAACAATCTTTAGAAGAAATCTCAAGTGTACAAGCAGTGTAATGAATTTCTGAATATTCCCACATATGGCAATGGTAGCCTTGCCATGCAAGTGTAAGAGTTAGCCATCATTTTAGATCAGAAAAGAATTGGAACAAAGAGGATTTGTCTGTTAAGAAATTGGCCATTGAAGGAGTTAAATTGTGTCCATTCCAAGGTTAAGGACTAAATAGATCACTTTAGATTATAACCATCAATTATTACAACCTCAAATCAATCTTCCCCTTGGTCAAGGTTGAACTTGCTGTTCTCATGAAGACCCCTAAGTTCTTCTCCTGGACCCTATCTTCCAAGTCTCAGTTAATTAATGAAGAACAATTGGATGCCTGGCTCAAGGAGAAGTAAAGAGAAGGATTTTGTAGGAGCCAGCAACATACAAATGGCAGTTAGGGTCAAGGAGAGAAGATAGTTATTTTATCTTCCAATAATCTTTTCTTTCTGAACTTGCAACTTTTTTTAATAGTGACGTATTGAACAATGTAAAACAATGCAGTTATTAAAATAAAATTATAAATGTCATTTAAAATTTTTCAGATCAATGGGATAAATTGATCGTATATATATTTTAATAAAAATTTGAGTTTAACGGGACAAGTTAAGGGATAAATGTAGGCTTTATTCCTTGAAGTTAACATCTTCAGTAAAACTGCATTGGTGAAATCTCTTTTTCTTCCTTTTATTTTAATTTTTTCCTTTAAAATCAATGTGTATTAAATAATTGTTAATAAGATTATAACAAGTGTCCTTTTCAGATTGTGAACCTTGCACATAATGGCTCAAAACATGCCAATGAAGTTGCATGCATAAAATTTGTGAAAATGTTTGGATAGGTTTGATTAATCTGCATTTGAGCAGGATTGTGGGTTTGGTTTCCTATTACTAGGAATTTTCATTTCTGTATTCGAATTAAGGTGGCGTTATACTTGTTGCATGCTTGGTTAACATGCTACCATTATCAAAACACTCGGAAGAAACCCATATTTACTCAATCAAAAGTATAAGAAAATAAAGAAGTGGCTGAGTATTTGTTACTAGCTGAATTACCAAAGGTCTAATATGGCTAAACCTGAGACAACTGAATTCCTAGAATAACAAGCTTTCTGATGAAATTAATTTCCAAAATAATACTCTCAATTTTTTAAATAGGACCTCATCTAATGCTCGTAAATAGAGTTCACTTGAAAATTCTAAATTATTCAACACTTCCTGAAATTTCTTTTCATTGAGTGTGTTAAGTTGTGAAGAAAAACGTACAAACTCATTCCATTATCTACTGTCATTTGACTGAGATCGATTTGTTACCTAGAAGAAAATGGAATTGCTACTTGTAACATGTAAGGATAGTTGCAATAAATTTCTGTCTATAATTTAATTGCACTGTTATTGACAGTACATATCTGGGTGTTCTGGCTTGATCGTTCGACTAAGTGTGGACCATAAAATAAAATATGCCCACACATACACATGCATTATGAATTTTTAACTGATCGGCAGGTGAGGCCTTTGGAGAAGTGAAATGTCAATAATTACATGGTTATTGAGTTGGAAACAAAATACTCTTTGCCTAAACCACGATCTGTGTATGGCTGGGTGTGGTGGGTCTTTGGTTTCATGAACAATTACTTTAGTATGACAACACTCATTGCACATCATTTTATACAGAGACTCAAAAAGAGCATATTTTTGCATTTGCTAGTCATTTTTGCAGTTTTCTGGCCTTTGATGGACTAGCTTATTTATGTGTGTCTGTTCTTTCGAGAAAATTTTTTCTTAGCTTTGTTATTTCTAACCCTTGAGGTTCCTCTGGGTACTTGTGTACTTGTACCATTTATGCAATTCTCAATTATTTTTAATCATTGACATATTTGAATTGAACGACTAGGTTTAGATAGCCTCATTGAGGATGGTCAATGGATTTTAAATTTCACTGAGATCCAGAGTTAGCTTCATACCCACAAAGCTTCCCTGTTTTCGATTCTCTATGATACGCAAAAATGCATATTAGATATCCCAATGCAATAATTTAATTCATGAAATTTCTTTTTGCAAAGTTCTTCTGTTAAAAATTCTAAAAACATCCTATTGAATTAAAGTTGCTACTCATAATCTGCAAGAGTAGAATAGTGCATCTGCTTGGAAGCTGTAAAATAACTAAATTTATAGATCAATGTAAATAATTGGGTTGACATGCATGTAGACCTGGCCACAATTCGATCTAAACTGAAACTGGAACCAAACTGAACCAAATCATGTTTGTTGGATCTGGTTTGTCAACTTAATGTTATTTGTGTAAAAGAAATTATTGTTTACAGTATGCCTGAAGAAAATGCGATATTCTCAACATGGAGTTTCTTGTCTTACAGATGCTTAGAAGTGGAGCATGGGACCAGTATATGTCCGCTCTGGAGCCCCCTGTGAAAGAAAAGCTTTCAAAATATCAAGTGTAATACTATATCAGTCTCCTCTTTGGAACTTTTCCTACATGTTTGGGTCTTCTGTGCTATCTGCATCAGCCATGATAATCATTTTGTGCATTGTTCTATATGATTGGAGCCACAATCGGCGCAGACCAGGGTTTGGTCAGAATTTTTTTCATGCAAATCAATATTGGCGTTATTCCATGAAGCTGGAAGCTAACTTCCACCTCAAAACACTCAATGGATTCGTTATCTAAATGACATATTGTTTGAGAAAAATGGAGTTGGGATGTGGAAATGGCGAGCATGGTTGCCGCTTCCAAGTTTTACAGAGCATTTTTCTTCTTGATGTTTTATGCCAGAGGATGACTAATAATGTTCTTATTTAAGGTTTCCAATTCTTTTTCTTTTCTGGTCTGGAGTTTTCCGTCATTTCCAGTTTCAGTTATAGGTTTTTGTGTGATTCCCAGAGATTTTTGTACGACGGGTTTCAACAGTTATAGTGATTTGATCATTAGTTCTTCACGACATAACATTATTCTTCAAGGTTTGTAAGTTAAAAGACTAGGATGGAGTCGGTATCTAGTTTCGTAAAGTATTGAGATTGGGGTTTGTACAAACAAAATATATATCATCTGATGTTGTACCTTATTATATTCATTAAATTTATAATCTATTGGGGCTCGGACGAATTTCTTTAATTTACTCTCAGTCATTGCTGCTTTAAAGTTTGCAGGATGCTGTTTCATTATTGGCAAGTTTTACCTGATATGGTAGATTTAGGACAATCTTCAATGGGTTGTTAAAATTCATCTCGTATCTAGCCACAGGATTTATTATCAAGGCAAGGCAACCTTCCAGGCAAATGGAAGCTAATGTTTGCCAGAAAGGGAAGTGGATTTCAGGTCGCAATCGCATTGCACTGTCAGGATGTCTACAATGCAATTTCTTTGCTGAATTTGAAATCTATGGCACAGCAAAGCATATGCTTGTGTTCCTTAAATTCATAACATTTCCATCTCATTATACATGCAGGATCCATGGCACCTGTATGGATTACCATCTTGCTATATTATACCTAATTGCCATTGGTAAAACTGGTAAAATTTCTCCCACCATACCGTTTATCAACTCCCATGGGAACAGCCTTAAAAATAACAATCATATAATTCAAAATCGCAAGGAAATATTGCAATGCTTACAGGGAAAAGGACTTCTTAAGATGCTTCAGAATTCAACTAATACTATCATAAGAGTTTTTTTTTACTGGCATGCTTCATGGAGAAACAAAGGACTTATAAGCCTGCGAAAAGGAAGCATAATGAAGAAACTAGTCTATAGTCTTCTATCAAGCAGGCCTCCTTAAAAGCAAAGCCAAAAGATAGCATAGAATAGAGTCAACTGATGATAGGGCAACAATGAGCAGCGCCACGATAACAAGAGTAAGGGTTGCAGTCTTCAGCTGCACGACATCAATGGAAAAATTTTGAGAATCTCAAAATTGTAGTCTCTTGGACATGAAACCAAATTCTTAATTATAATCGTGTGATAAAGGTTAGTTGTAAAGCACTGATAACTTGCATTATATTAACATCCACAATATGTCCTAGCAGAATCAGCTGGCTAATTTCAAATGAATTATGGTCCTTCAACTTGAAGGTGAAATGGCAATTTAAGCTACATACCGTGCTTTGGAAACTTGGCCATTCTATGTACTTCAGCTGGCTAGGTTGCTCAATGAGAAATACGAAGAGAGATTTCAAAGCCCTGAAATGAATTTTGAACATTATTTCATGAGTATTAACTGTACCTATGTAAAAATGATTACATCTAGTGTAAAGTCAATTCTGTCAAATTCGGTATCAAACTACAGCAAGCCTAGAATTTTGTTGATATATGATTTCATTGATAATGCAAAAAGATATTAAAAAAAAGAAAGTAGATATAAAGTTTACAGTACCAGATGGCTTCCTTAATGAGGCTCAGCCAAAAAGGTTCTTGAGGAAAGTCATCTGCATAGCTCAATTGATAGTTATCCCTTCCTACAGACAAAATAGGCTTATTGCTGGAACTCTTTGCTGAAAAATATTGAATTCTCTCTCCAGAAATCTATCAGAACAAAAGTTCAACACTAAGTGAACAGCATCTAAATGTGGACTGCATACAAATTTTCATTAAGAAAAAAAAAAGAGAAAAAGTCACCTTTCTAGACAGCTGAAGGGAATTTTCACTGTAAAATCCAGTTTCATTAAACCTCCATATCCCAAAAGGCTTTTCAGAATGACATGCAGCAAGCAACCCTATATGAAACAAATAAATGAATTCAAAGGAGGAACAAGGTACCCAAATATATAGGTAACTCTACAATGTTTGTAACTTAATTTTTTTTTTCGCTTTTGATCCTCAACCTTACATTGACATTGTAGGCACTTGCCACATTTAAACATTTCCATTCCGATTATACTTGCAGGGTACCAAACAATCTAAAGTACTTAATTTCCAAAAGTATAATTTACAAATTGATATTAGTACCACCTAAATTAATTGGATTAAACTATTTATGGAATAGAATTCTATTTGTACGTAACAGAGACACCATTAAAGAGTAGAGATAGAGTGACCTGAAAAACAACAACAAAAATGCGAGGGAAATCCAGAAACAATGGTCTTCATAGTAGTAAATACTAATGCTGATTACTTCATCAAATCTTTATTCACTGCACAAAAGGGTACTCTTCACTATTTTCAGTTCATAAAAGTAAACCAAAAATCAAACATACGTACATAAAATGGTAAGTTCCAATGAAATATAGTTGCCACCACAGGCAATAATTTGCTGAAATACTAAAAGGGTCATCAAAATTTCAGGTCTTGATAAAAAAAAAAACATCAAAACAGAAGAAACCCAAAAGTCTGATAAAAATTTGGGAATAATAAAGTTAAGCTCTTGATATCATATTCAGTAAAAATTAGACATATTTATGCAAATTATCAAGCCCAAAAGATGATAAGTAGAGAAATATTAATCAAAACGTACCCTTTTAGCTTTTAGGAGGATTTAGCAGAGCAGAGCCGATTATGAAACCGAATTGCTGGCTGGTAGTGTAACAATGGTAGTGGGTAGCAAATTTGATAATTATCAACTGAGCACCTCGACTTAGCAGTTACGGATAATAAGGCCCCTCATTAAGTTGTAAATGTCAGCATGGCCAATGAACTTGTAATTTACAATTGATTAATTCTATTTCCAATTTCGGTATCGAAAATAATTATCGTAATGTATTTTTCAATCTTTTTATTGTTTGTTATATTAAAAAAAATATTCT
The DNA here is from genome assembly GCA_948193215.1 of Bocquillonia castaneifolia. NCBI lineage: Eukaryota > Viridiplantae > Streptophyta > Magnoliopsida > Malpighiales > Euphorbiaceae > Bocquillonia > Bocquillonia castaneifolia. Next base: position 487 of record CANYLF011725925.1, on the reverse strand, counting down.
CTTAAAAAATGTTTTCCAAAAGATAGTTTATTTTCTCACTTTTTAAAAAAGATAAATATATTTTACCTCTTGAGATTTGTACGGTTCAATAATTCTCTATCGTTAAATAACATATCTAAGGGCTCAGACGATGTTCTCTTGTCTCCTCAGAAAATTTTATTAAATCATCCATTGGTATAAAACGCAGGAGGTTGCTTCTTTCCACTCATTGAAGATTCTATCTAAACAAGAAGGTCAATGTTGCTCCCTGAGTTTTTTTTTCCCTCAATTAAAAACCCCCTCAGATTTGCTTCCGTCACACTATTTACCTCCTTCATTTTTTTGACTATTAGTCAACAGGTCAAAGGGTTCAATAAAAAAAATTCAATTTAATCCATGAACTTCATTTTTAGCTAATAAATTCTTATAAAACCACTTTTAATTCAAAAAACTTAATAAAATTTATATAAAATTATTTTAAACTCAATAAATTTAAACAAATTTATTA
>CANYLF011725850.1:0-12184 GCA_948193215.1 Bocquillonia castaneifolia | reverse complement strand
TGATGCCACTAAGGCCAACAAAGAATAAAAATAATCTTCTAACAAAAAGTAAATTACCTTTCATTTCATTTCTCAAATTAACACCATGACGCTTTTGCCTTTTCAAATATAATGCAATTCATCATCTCAATCTTGCTTGTTTAGAGGCTAACATTCTCGAAAGTCGTTCATCATCTAGGGGAAAAAATATAAACAATTATGCAAAAGTAAAACATCAAGAAATAATAATACAATTGTTTGATATAAAATTATATAACATTCAACTCACGTAGTCTTTTAGTCAAATTGTGCAACTTTCCCATCTTCAAATCTAATGTCATTCTCCGTTGGAGTCTAGCCTTCTTATAAGCTAGGATTTGAGAAGCTCTTTTATGATCTAAACACAAAAACGAAAAAAATAGAATAAAAAACACATTTTTATATGAGGTATAGTAATTAAATAAATTGGAAAAAAAATTCGAGAGATTCATCTTGTGAGAATTCACCATCTTTCATGTGATTGAGATTTTCAATTCTTAATGAAGATAATGACGGCTCAAATTTATGTTTCATATCTAAACAAATATTTCAAAGTCTTTCAAATGGAGAAGAAAACTTGCAAATGGAAAATAGTGAAGCAAACCAAAAGAACAAACCTTCACAAATTATCAATTTATAGGAATGAAATTATCAACAGGTTCATTAATGCCTTGGAATATCAAAAGATAAATAACAAAAAAAAACGTAAGAAATATGAAATGTCATAATATTTAAAGGATAATAATAAAATTTAAAAGGTTATGAATACCAAAAGACAAAACTAATTAAATATTTACAACATTATTAACAAATAATAAATACAAAACCTTTCAAATTCTTTAACTATTAAAAGTTAACAATTAATAATACATGAAAATTTAATAACAAAAATGTTTAATATAAAAAATGAAATAAAAAAAACCCATGCCACATCATCCTATAATCCTAGGTGGCAAACAAAATTTCCTTACAATTTAGTTATTTATATAGATAGTCATGTGCATTGAATTTGAGAGTTTAATATAAAATTTAATATGCGCATGCATATGTAAGGATTGGAAGTTGAGACTTTATATCTTACATACAAGATGAGTAGATTTTAGTTTAAACTGAAAAACTAAATTGAACTAGCTTATCTAGTTTGAATTAATTTGAAAGAAAGTTCGATTCAATTTTAAAAACTAAAAAGATTTCCTCAAAACCAAATTTGAAATCGATTTGCACAATAAAAAAAATCAAAGGTTTAATCAACTCAATTTGATTTTAAAATCATAAAACTAAAATAAAATTTACCCGGATTCGATTTTAGGGTAAAAAAAGTATTTCAATATTATTTTAGTTAAGTTTGGTTTAAACCGAATACACAGAGAGTTGTAAAGTGAGAGGCTCACTACCAAACCTGCAAGCCACATCTGCATACCTAGGGATGGTAATGGGATTGATTTTTTCGGATATCTGCTACTATCTGCTCCAAATAAAGTGGATTCAGATAGTTCTTTATTGGATTTGAGACAGATACAAATTTCAATTTTATTATCTAAACCGTATTAGGATAGGATTTGGATTTCACCCTCTGGAATCTGGATATCCATTATCCGAATCTGGTTCTATTATAGGATACCCACATCCGGTATCCGATATCCAGTTATTTAAATGGATAATGGATACAAGATACCCATTTACATGCTCATTTAAGAAAAAAATAAAAATATTTTTAATTAAAATTAATATTATTTTTATTAATCGGATATCTAATGCGGATTAGGATACTACAGGTATATCTATTCAGATTAGAACGAATTCAGATATTTCCTAATTGAATTTGGGACGGATTCGAATAATTATATAGTGAAATGGATACATATTTGAATATTGCATATTGGGCAGATATCTGATCCGTTGCCACCTCTACGCATACCTCATGCTTCTCCTCAAATAAAAAAAAAAAATTGGGCTTTTATCATTTGTAAAGAAACTGAACTAGAACAGGCATAGAGCAGAGTAGAATACAGTCAGTCTGAAACTATATACAAACAAAATTTTTGTCAATCCAGTCTAATCCAATCATCCTAAGCCCAACCCAAAAAATTCAATTCAATTATTATAGCACGACAAATAAATAAAGGATATTGATTAATCTTTCAGATTGGAAGTTTAATTTGGGATGTTAATATTTATTGATAAATAATTCATATTAATTAATACGTTTTTTTTTCTGAAATAAATAAATAAATACGACAACAGTTAGAAAAAAACAAAGAAACAATCCAAAATAGATATAATAGTGTCCGTTTTGTTATCCAGTAATCTCTCCCTCCCAAGCTAATCCTACGGTAACACCAATATCAACTGCCAATCAAGTTACTCACTGCTCTCTTCTTCTTCTTTCTTTTTTCTCATTTATTTCCATATGTAATATAATTTAATTTAATTTATCTCTTTAATATTTAAAAAAAAAAACTTGTTGCTGTGTGTTCTGTTCCATGATCTGTTTGATTGAAACGACGCTGTTTTCTTGAGCTAAGTATATTTGATTTTTTTAATTGGATCTTTTAATTGATCTGAAATTATTATTTTCTCATAGCTGATAGTGATACTGTCACTCATTTTATTTATTTTGCGAAAATTAAAATTTTATGTGAGACTAAAATCGTATGTTTAATGCTTATTCATGGAAATGCATTAATTTTGCTTATTTATATGTTTGAGGTGTAATAAACCTGAATTACTGATGTTTTTTCAAAAAAAAATTTTTGAATTGTATTTACTTGGTTGCAGCAGGTTATGGGGGTTTATCTCAGCTCTCCCAAGACTGACAAGTCATCGGAAGACGGTGAGAATAGTAGACTTCGATATGGCGTTTCTTCCATGCAAGGATGGCGAACTACCATGGAAGATGCTGTCAGTGCTTTTTTTCTTTTATTAGATTGTGGTGTTTATTTTTGTCATTTTTGTGGATAATTACTAATTTTTGCATACTTACATATTACATTGGATTTTGTTTCGATACGAAAACACGTAATCAGACATGCTCTTTTTATTACTTGTGGGTTTTGTTGTAAAGATTCAAATGCATAACCATAAATAAATATGCATTTGCTTCATACTCTGACTACAACTTTACACTCAACTCAACGCAACTAAACCTTAATCCCAAGTTATTTGGGATTGGCTACATGGATTCTTTGTCTCCATTTAGTATGATTTTGGGTTAAATCCTCTGAAATATGAGCTATGAGTAGCTGAAGCGCATTGTAAATCGATACTTGTCATTTTCAATATTTTTTTTTATTTAGTGTATATCTGTTTCTGTGCAATTAGAATGAAAATGTATTAAATGCATAGAATGGTGATATTGTGGTCTCGTTTGGGAACTTGGAGTTTAATGATTTTCCATATTTGTGTTTTCTTGAATGCTGAATTTTTATAAGGTGGTTAACAGCATGCAGCTTATCCAGAGTTGGACAGTTCCACTTCTTTTTTTGGTGTTTATGATGGCCATGGAGGTAAGCATCTATTTGAGTGCACTACTTATTTATATTTAATATATATTCATATATCTTCTCATGTTTTGCCAAAAACTTGCTATATTTTAAGTAAAGTTATATTTCCTTTTCTGGCCGCTAAAGTAATGGTTTCTTTGTCCTTTATTTGTTAAGAGCATGCTATTTATTCATTTTACATATTCAACTTCACCTTTCCATATTTATTGATTTGGGACTAGACATATCCACTTTCTTTTCCTATCTGTGATGGATACGAAGTTGTACACAATACATGAAACAGAATCATCCTACTCTAATGTGGTGAGCTAGGTTGAGAGACAAGGATATAAGCTACAATTGTACTTCAAAGGGCTAGGGGAGTTATAAGTGGATTAATCAATTTCAATTCCAATTTTCTGATTCTAACCCTTAGATTTTGAGTTCTCTTAGTTGCTGAAATTTTTTCCGTCTGTCCTCGTGTTCAACTGAGTAGTCCTTTGGACGCTAAGGCGATCCAGCTGTGCTGGCTACATCTATTCAACAAAATTGTTGTTAGTGTTGTTATGCTAGGATAATCTCGCACTTACAGGCCAATTGATTGGAGACCAAATTAGAAATTAAAAATATAACTAAAGAGGACTGATTTAGTGAATCCTGAATATTGTAGGGCTTGATATACTTTTTATACTTTGAGGACCATATTGAAAGAGGGCTAAGATTTTTCTTAAGGACTATAATGAAGAAGTGCTTTGAAGTTTGACGGCTAAACCTAATATATTCTTAAAATTTGAAGGCAAAAACTTGAAGTGGAGTTCAGAGATATATTGATGAGTACAGTGACAAATTGAGGAGTAAAGATCTATTTATTTCATGAAGCAGAACAAGGAGGGAGGAAAGTTATTAGACTTTAGACTAATTGATCGAGAAGGACGGTTGTAGAAGTGGTACATCCTTAAGCGTCTATCTTTTACATTCTCTTTTGCTATAGCTACTATTTTAGCCCATATCAGATTGCCCCTCCTTTTGAGAACAGGGTCATTTGAATAAAGTTCTTTTTGATCTTTTCTTGGGCCAGTAATTTCCAGTTGTCGGTTATGGTGATCATTGAGGTCCATCAATTTGCAGGCAAAGCAGTGGCCAAATTTTGTGCAAAGTATCTTCACCAGCAAGTTCTCAAGCATTCAGCTTATTCAGCTGGGGATTTGGGGACTTCCTTACAGAAATCTTTTCTCAGGTTATTTCATGGTTGCACCTTTTTCTTTTTTTAATCATATGATTTCTGAAGTAATTTGGAGCATCATGATAGTTCTGACAGGTTTTTTTATTGGGTATACGTTCTGAATAAGTTGGAATTGATTCTGGTTTATTTTATGTCATTTGATATTTGGCCTGGTTTAAGACTGAAGATGACACTGGAGCTATATGTTATGATGGATCATTATCATGGAAAAATAATTATTACTACCTCCATTTTTTTTTACTCAAGTCTCTTTGAGAAAAAAAAAATACAATGTTTAAGAAATCAATGAATATGACTTGTGACGCACCCCTTATTAATTGAAAAGAAATGAATTAATGACAAATTAAGGGAGATATACATTATAGGGGTAAACTTGGAATACATGATTAAATAGTACAATAGAGTTGTGAAATGACAAATTATTTATAGGCAAAATATTTTCTGAATAGAGACACCTAAAACAATGAGGGAGAGTTATATTATCATAATTGCTGTAACAATGGATTGTAAATGTGATGGTTATCATATTTCACTATTGAACTGCTACTACTTCTGGTCTTGGTGTACTTGAGGGCCTATCTTTCTGGAACCTTTGAAATTGCTAGCATTTTAAACTAAAATTTGTAGATAATGCAGTTCATTTTTCTTAAATACTAGTGCATTTGATTTAAATTCTCTACCATTATTCTTGACGTAGAATGGATGAGATGATGCTTGGACAGAGGGGATGGAGGGAATTAGCCATATTGGGTGATAAGATAGAAAAGGTTTCTGGGATGCTTGAAGGGTTAATATGGTCGCCTAGGAGTGGTGAAGCCAATGGCCATTTTGATGATTGGTCTTCGGAGGAGGTAATCTATCACACTTTCTTTAATTTTGCAATATAGGTTATGCTAATGTGACAGAAAAGTGCAAATACACTACTGTTTTCAGTAAGTCAATATATGATCGATCCAATAATAAACTGAGGAAATTTTATTTGTCAAAACCAGGGTCCTCATTCTGACTTTCATGGACCAAATTCTGGATGCACAGCATGCGTTGCAGTTATCCAGAACAACCAACTTGTTGTTGCCAATGCTGGTGATTCTCGCTGTGTTATATCCAGAAAGGGTCAGGTATTTTTGTTTATCCCCTTATTGTTATTTTTTAAAAATCCCTGCAGTTTCAGTGTACACATCCACAGGGAGTGATAGACACATATGCTCTCAGTAAGCAACTTTGTAACTGATCAAATTTTGAGTGACTTTAATTGAATCAGGGATCATTTAATCACATCACTTTCTATCATAGAGTTGATTTTTGGCTCTTAAAGTTAAAGCTGCATCTTGCATCGTGAGAAAGAGTATATTACTTAGGGGAAAGACAATAGTTGAAACTTTAATTGACATGAAATCAATATCTGAAAATACAACTTTCTGTATTGGTTTAAGTTTCCTTCCTTCCAAGCATTGCATGCTATGGGTATTTTAGAGGACCTAAAACCTTATGTGACTGGATTCCTGTGACAATATGATTATCTCGTTGTAAGTCAGGGTTGACACTGTGAATTTGCAGCTGTTATAGTTCCAAAGGCCTGTAAAAATTAACAGAAAGCAGCTGATTAGAAAAGTCTCTGGCATCAAAATATTGATTGAAGGAGTGTGAAGAAACTAAATTGCGCACTGTATCACTATTGAGCTTCCTATTCCTACCGATAATCTGATATTATAGGATTTTTGAAGTGAAGAAGGTGAAAGGCATCTCTAATTATCAAAGCCTGTGGGCTGGCATCCAACGTCTTTCCACAAAGTGAGATCCGTTTGATTTCGGTTGACTTTGGTAAATGGAGTATAAAGATCGGACTTGAAACATTTTTGACAGGCATATGCTGAATATATGAAACATAGCCAAAGAAAGAAATTCAGCTATGATGACATTCTGTTAATGATGCATCTGTATAGATGAAGTACTAATGATTTCAGGGTTTTATTCATCCTTCACTTATGCAAGTCTTTATGTAGGCATATAATTTGTCTAAAGATCACAAACCTGAACTTGAAGTTGAGAGAGACAGGATTCTGAAAGCTGGAGGCTTCATACAAGTAGGACGTGTAAATGGAAGTCTAAATTTGGCTAGGGCAATTGGTACTTAAAGTGATTCCAGTTTTGTTGCAGGTTAAGGAAAGAGAGGAAAAATTTCCTCTTCTTTTTAATTGGCTTTATTTTTAACTGTAACTTCATGTATTGCAGGGGATGCAGAGTTCAAGCAGAATAAATCACTGCCAGCTGAGAAGCAAATTGTTACTGCCAATCCAGATATAACTGCTGTATGTAGCTTTACTGCTTCCACATGATTCAGTTTGTTTTAGTTGATGTTACTTTTTTTTTCCTAATTAATTGTCTACACTGTTTCATGTAGCTTTACATAAGCATTTTGCTGTTAAGGGAAAAAAATTGTTAAATCTAAGCTATTATAGGCAATATGCTGTTGCAAAAAAAAAAAAAATTTGTTAATTTAAGATATTATCAGTATTATGAAAATTTGGCATGTTATTTGAATCAATAACTCTTATCTGCATTTGCCATTCTTTTCTTTTTTCTTTTTTGTTAAGAAATTTAATTGAGAAAGGAAATACACCTTTGAAGACAAGGAATCCTCCCAGATATAACAACTCTACAGACAATTACAAGAAAGAGCATTAAAGAACAAATTAAAAATGAATTTTCCTTTAATCAACCTGGAAAACATTCCTTATAAAGCTCTGGATGCATTTTACTTCATACAGAACTAGGAAAAACATTGCCTTGTTCGTCATCTCATTAAAGTTCCCAGTTTGGTTTCTAAAGATGCATGCATTTCTTTCCATCCAATTCTCTTCAAATCAAACATATAAAAGTATCTAAAATTCTAAAAAGTATCTAAAATTCTAGACTCATGCTCCCTAAAGATGCTAAATTGGCAATTTTAAATTGTCTAGCTACCATATAGGTTAAAGCAAATAAAAGCGAGTTATGCTAATTTTTTTTATAAAACAACCCATTATACTGGAAAACATACACCAACTAGGCACTCGAGCCCTTTTTAAGATGCTTTTCCCACTCCAACAAAAGAAGTGACAAACATGGACTGTCTGACACAATGCTTGGGCTTAGAGATACTAGATTGCTTGGCTGGCGTAACGTGGTTTTTTTTTTTTATGGTTATCATATTAAATTACTTTGTCTTTTCTTCTCATTTCTTCTGTTTTATACGTCTTGTATAGGTTGAGCTCTGTGATGATGATGAATTTCTTCTTGTTGCTTGTGATGGAATATGGTAAGGCAATTTTTTTTCTGCGAAGGGTGCATTCATATCATGAAGAAATTGCATCCTTGATGCTTCTGAGACTAGATCCTGGATCGATGGTGTCAGAAACTATTTTATGCATTAAGAGTGCTCTGAGTAGGATATGAATCTAAAGATGTCAGCTTACTCATAGGTTGACTCTGCAGATTAAAACTTATCTTAAAGTTCATGAACCTCAAAGCACTTGCACCAGAAAATATTTTTGCCAACTTTTCATGATTACATGAAGGAAATTTAACCAGTTGACTGCTGGGGCTGGCATTGGGAATTAACATTGCATGTGCATATTGAACCAAACTTGCGAAGTAGGTTTTTTTTCTTTTTTTTTTCCCCATCTGTTATTTCAATACTTTGAATTTTTCTTAGTTAGACTTTGTTGTCTTTCAGTGGATTATTCCTAAACTCAATTTTGACTCATGATATCAATTTATTATCATATATGAACCTCTATTATTTAATGAAAAAATGAATCCACCAACTTTGTGGAATGTTTATAATTTAATAATTCTACTATCTATTATTTAATACAAAATATCACATACCTACATGTAAATATTAATTTATAAAATCATCGTTTCCTATATAAATCCTATGTATATTGCTTATTTTTTATAGTTATTTATATCCCGACTTGTATATAATTAAAAAAAACTCTATAATCTATAAGAATTGAAATATTTGAGTAAAATATACAAAAAAAAATTACTTTATTGATAAAAAAAATGTCTTCTTCCATAATTTTTCTTCATATTAACTATACAAATTACATAAAAATATATAATAATTTATATGATGTTTTTAAATGAATGTTCTATAAATTAATAACCTCCATTATTTAATACCTTTTTGTTCCACGGATCATATTAATTTAGAGAGGTTCTACCGTATGACCTTCCTGGGTAATCTGTGACCTTCTGGTTTTATTGCATGTGTGAAGAAAACTCACACTTTGTGATAGAATTAGCTGAATGTTTGAGGCCTAGAAGAGATGCAATAATGTAATATTTGAGTTCTCAGCCCTTTTCTTGTGATAGGATGGTCAATGGAGCAATTACAACATTTTTTCAGTCAAAAAGCTATAGATTATTTATAAAGTTAATTGGTGAAAATTTTTTCAGGGAATGAGACATAATTATCGGGTCTTCAGTCGCTTATGGGGCTGTAAACTACGTGCTTCAATATTCTCAACTCATCTAGTTACTCCCAAGTTAATTAGATTATTTATAAAGTTAATTGGTGAAAATTTTTTTTTTATTCTACTTGATTTTGGGTCAAATCTTCATCAAAATCCAAGACCTTTAATTCCTTTTTGGACCCCATGGAGAATTTGGCTAAAAATCGAACTGAGTGGAGAGAAGAATTCATTTAGCTGACCCAATAAACTTGGGATTAAAGCTTAGTTGAGTTGGGTTTAAGCATATTGGAGTGGCAGTGACTGAAGTCCTTATTATTATGCAATGAGCAATCCTGAAAAATGTTGACTAAATTTTCTTGCAAGCTGAGAGCAAATTTTGATGAACAACGTGTGAATTATTTGACCTTTTGACAATGATTTGAGAAAAATTTAGTGGCGCATCTCTGAATTTTATTTACAAGTATTCAAACATCCTCCATCTCTCATCACTTTCTCATAAAGAACATTTTAGCAGTCTCTTGGGTCTTTATTTTTATCTGAAGTCTTGTAATTTACTCCATCACATATACTAGGGATTGCATGTCAAGTCAACAGCTAGTGGACTTTGTGCGGGATAAACTAAACAACGTAAGTCATGTAACCACCTGAGGGAATTTTGTATGTATGCGTTATATTAGATAACACTGATTTTTGGATTCAAATTTATGCAGGAAAGTAAGCTTTCAGCCATTTGTGAGCAAGTTTTTGACAGGTGTTTGGCACCCACTGCTGGTGGCGAGGGATGTGACAACATGACCATGATCATAGTCCAGTTCAAGAGACCTTTTACATCAGATGCTTGTCTTGAGCAGCAATCTCCCCCTTCTGAACCATCTGAAACTGATAAATGCGCAGCAGAGATCGATGAACCATCTGAGACCAACAAAATTACAGTGACGGTAGGTGAAGGTTCAATAGAGACTAAAGAGGAGTAACAATGGTTCAATCACATTGACAGTGTGGCTGCATTTCTCTGCAAGATGAAACTTGATGAGCACAAGAACGATGGACTTCTATTTTACGATCAGGAAAACAGTTCTTCTGATTGAAAATGATGAGGGTTTTTTTGGCCTCTATTCACTTTTTCCGAGTTTTTGTACATGTGATTTTTGTGAGTTTCTTTACAGTTTTCAGTGGCTTATTTGAAGGTACAGTATGTGGAACATCAATTTCAGCTGTGAAAAGGTGAAAACAGTGAACCACAGATTGTAGAACCATGAATTGTATATTAACTTCCTATGTTCTTTTTTTGTTTTCGGTTTTCTTCTCTCCTTTTTTTTTATTTTTTAATTTTCATTGTGTCGTGGGAACTACTGAATAAACTAGCTTGTAGCTGGGTTCTTGCATTAGATTCATGTTTCTAGCAGCATCCTATTTCTTGCCATTCACGAAAGCAGCACTTTAATTTTTCTTTTAAGACAGGGTTTTATATGTACCATTACTGTTATATAGTAGTTGAGTTTATATTTCCCATTGTACGGACTAAGGTTTTGATTTTTAATCTCAACTAGCATTATAGCCTTGTGGCTTTCTATTTTTTTAAAACACACTAATTCTATAAGTGAATACGGTTAAATGCATATTTAAAATGTTGGTTAATAATTATAAGAAATAAAGATAATTTTATTCTTCCTATATCACAATACAAATAAAATTAGAGCAGTTTATAATTAGATTTATTTCATTTTTTAAAATATTTATGCCACAATGAATATTTTCATTTACATGTAGGAGATTCTGAATTTAACAGTGCATTATTACTCATAAAAAAACTGTGCATTATTATCAATAAATTTTAATCAATTAGGTTTTTTTTAAATGTATGTGTATTTTATTTATAAAATTCATACCACTTTCATCTTTTCGTGAATATTTAAAATACATATAATTATTTATTTTTTTGTCCATCTGATATAAATATATTATGAAAGGTGCATTCTATGGTTACTTTGTTTTTTATAAAGTAAAGTTCACTTTGTCACTTTATCATCGTTAGATGAGAAATTAAAACTACATCCAATGGTTAAAAAAATAAAGTAAATAAAGTATAAAGTAACCATACAATTCTCCTGCTATGAAATAGACACCTATTAGAATAATTGATATTTATCTGTTTATTATCATTCAATACTTCTTTTTAGAGTTAATTATTCTTTATCTAAATAATATAATAAATAATAAATATATAAAAATATTAATAACGAATTAATATAATATAAAATATTTTTGTCAAAGAGAAATTACAGATAAAATTTATATTACTAAAGATGATAATTAGTTATTTAATTTGGAAAGCATATAAAAATTGTAAAAGGTTTGCACACTCTATTTTAAGCAACGGTGTGTAATTTAGAATTGCTTAGCCAAGAAGTTTCACAATATTTTCTTTTTTTCTCCTTCAATATTTTTTTTACAATAGTATGAGTAAAGATTGAAAAATATAAAATGGTTGCCCAATAAAAGATTATACGACTATCCCTAAACGCAGAAAAAGAAAATGATTCATAAAACAAAACAAAAAAAATGAAACTGCGAGAAACAAGAATAAGCCTAAAGCCCTCTTTCCCTTATATATATATATAAATTAAACAACAATTGGGGTGGGCTGAAAGCCCATGATCTCAAATGGCCTAAGTGTAAATATGAGTAGTGAGGTGGTCTAATGTGCATGGCAAAGACGCAAATACAAAGAATTAAAAGGTTATAAGTAAATGGCAAATCCGTAAATAACCCATGCGTGTAAGTGGAAGGGCAAATTATAATGTCAAAAGTAGGGCCGTAGTAAGCTCGGTGTTCGACTCGGTAATGAGCTCGGCTCGAGCTCGTTCGTGAACTAAACAAGCCGAGCTCGAGCTCAATTTTTTGTTCGTTTAGTTAAACGAGCCGAGCTTGAACACTAAGATGTTCGGCTCGTTTATGTTCATGAACAGCTCGATAAG